>VZTG01005312.1:148970-234439 GCA_013397845.1 Melanocharis versteri
TTTTTTTTTTTTTTACATTTAGTGCTGGTGGGAGGAGAAAGTTTGGTTAACTATTTAACCTATGATAGCCTTTTATCATTTTATGGCTTAGGGGTCCATCATTTTAAGCCTTAACTAGTAAGTTCTTCGTTTATATTCGATCTTTTCTCTGGTGTCCAGTTATATGACTTACGTTGATTTACTGGAGATAAGAAAAGATTACAAATTGCAAAGACATATTCTTCCTAAAATTACTTTTCAGCAACTTTGGATTTGTTGCTTAGTTTTCATTTCCACTCACACTTCTCAGCATCATGATTTTTTTTTTGCATCAGTGGGGCTCTCCTTCCCCATTTGGTTCACCTCTCTGTTTTTTGGCTATAATGCAATGTGTCCTGATCAGTTGGAGTGAGTGCTTGTGAAAGGTCACTTGGAAGCCCCCTTTTCATTTCTCTCCGCTACAGTTTTTCCAGCAGGCAAGCGCTCTCAGGAGCAACCCCCTCCAATCTGTCCCTTTTGATATCCAAAGCTGGTTGTTACGGGGGTTAAATTTCTTAATTCGCTGAGTTTTTGTGAGCGCTTCTTCAACTCACTACGGTCAGTCCCCGCAGCTGGGTGCAGACTGCCTGTCTCCCTTAGGATGCTATGGAAGTGTTAGGGTTTATTCTTTCACCTTCTTCACACTTTTGGGGGCCCAATTTTATACCTTTATGTCTTCCATCAGCTTCAGGGGAATTAATCTTCATGTTACATCTGTGCGAGATAATATCAGCCTTATGGTGGGAAGTTTAAAATCAGACAAAGCCTCTCCTGGTAAGGAAAACTGCTTGTCAAGAGATCTCAAACCATGAGAGCTGGTGGTTTCTGCCTGCCCTGGCAAGGGCTTAGGTTTGGGGGGTTTCTTAATTAGTTTTTTGAGGGTCAGGGAAATGACCGTACTGAGTCTGGAACAAAGGAAGAAATCAAAATGTAAAGCTGAGTGTTTGGTATGTTGATAAACCCCCCAGTTTTAATTTCAGCATAATTGGATCAGGGTTAGTGGCAGTTGTTACGTAAAGTTCCTTCCCTTGCATCTTATTCAAAAGTAAATATCACAGCTCTTCATTTTTAACCTAAGTATTTTTCTTTTTTTTTTTTCCTTTTTTTTTTCCTAAAGAAGAGCTGCTTGGTTTACCCAGATTTATTTCCACTAGGAGAGTGCTAAGATTTTGGGGACCTGTATTCTAATGGTAAAGCTTGTGACATGAGCTTTTGTTTTCTGTTTGAGGAAACGTTAGCATTTTTTCACATGTTAACTTTTTAACAATTACGAGGAATTTCTTTTCCTTGAAAACTGCTGTCCTTTTCTTTTTCCTCCCCTTTTCTCTCTTCTTGATATTTTTATTTCCCTTTTATATGGAGACTTGTAGATTTTGTCACTTCAAACGTTAGCTGTTCCTCCTCTTTTCTTTCGCTTTACAATACACACTAGGAGATTTTTTTTTTGCATATTCCTTTCCTTTCTCTGTGAGATATTGTAGTTCACCAAATTTAAAACACTACAGTATTTAGAATCCCCGCAGTGCCATTTTAAGTATTTGGACCTGGAAAATGCCCCAAGCAATAACTACCTGAATTGCTTTTAATTACACAATATAGCTGCATCATTTTACTTCAGATTCTTTTTGATTGATGCTGTAAGGCAATTGTAACCATGGATGATGGGATTAAGTGCCTCTTGAAGTGACTTTAGCTTCTTGTGGGAACAAAGGGAAAGAAGAGAACACTTAGTCCCTTTTTGAGTGAACAGCCTTTTTTCACTTGCTATATAAAGAAATACAATTAACAAACATTATCCCCAGAGGTGAATTGAAATGTACATGCGGACAATAACCGCTCTTGACTGCAATTAGACATATATGATCCGAGGTATTTTGGCCATTCATTAGTGCTAATTGTTTGAGAAACAAGCCCAGAGAACAAATGATTAAAATGTTAGTGCCATAACCAGGATTATTAGCATGTGTGATAAAATGCATGCGCCACAGCTGTACCAATAAAACTCTCCAGCGAGTCGCTTTGATTCGACAAATACTCAGCGCGGCTGCGAGCCCTTCGTATTTGCACAGGGCCTGCTGATGTTTATAACAAACAACTTGTATCTTCTTTTCTTAATTAGTAAGAATTACTATGCAAATTGCGGGGCTTTGTAATTCCATAGAAGTTTCCTTTGTTTTTGGCAGATTATTTGTGTGCGGTGATGTGCTACTCCCCGGTAAATTCAACACAGGAAAACCATTATGTTTTCTCCGGAGCGGGGTTTTTTTGCACATATTGCAGAAATAATTCGTAGGAGGTTTTGCTGCATTAGCTGGATCTTCTTCAGGGGGTGTTGTGGGTCTTGGATCACTTCTGTCCTTCTTCCACAGCTCCACAGATATCATGGTATGCAGTTACGTGCACAGAGGTCAGAAATACACGTTGTGGAAATTACCCAGATTTTTTAACAGTTTTAGTGAAATGTCTAAAAATGCTCTTTGCAAACACTTTGCCAACACTATGCCAAAGATTGTAGAGGGAAAGATTTGGCCTATTGAGCAATGAATATTTTTTTATGTGTTTGGCAGATCTTCCAGGGGTGATTTGATTTAGCAAATAAACAGAGAACAGAGGCACAGGTTAAAGTGCTGGAAATCACTTGTGCAAGAACTTTATTTTGTGAGCTATATGTTGTTGGCTCCAATGAGACTGCACAGGTGTGTGCAGTTAAGTATGTGTATGACTATGAGCAATGCTGGAATGTGAAAGTGCCGTTTACAGCAGGGAAATTTGCATAATTTGGGGTAATTTCACTGATCACAGTCACACTGTATGGCTGCCATTGCAAACTGCAGTGTCTCTTAGTAGTCAAATAGGTTTTCTTTTCTCCTTCCTGAGGATGAACTATTCACTCTTGGGTGAAATGGTTCTCAGAGGACCATGAGTAACTTAAACTTGCCAGCTACTTTTACATATTTGATGAAGACTTTAGTAGAGTGTTATGTTTGCTGAAGAAATTTAATTTTATTTCCAAGACCCAAGAGCACTCAGCATGCTGCTAGATGCTATGAATGAAAATATGCTGCTGTAAAACAATTTAATGAGCATTACCCAATAGCCTAGTCCTTGTTTTAACTTACAGTGCTTAAAGGAAGAAACATTGTCTTAGCAAATTCACTTGGCTTTTGTCCATGTGTTTAGTTTAAAGCATAGTCAAGCTTAGTTTGAATCATTAAAATACTTGGAGCCAGGAAACATATGTAAGATTTTCCTCCTCTTTATGGCACAGGGTTAACAGTATAATCGAGACTGCAGTGCTGTGTGGGTTTTTTGTCCTAAAAAGCAACTGCTGGGGATTTTTTTATTCTACCAAAATAACAGAAGTCAAGATAATCAGGAGAGTGTTTCCTACCAGAGTAGCTAACTGCTCATTTAGAGAGCACCCCAAGCCTTGCCACTGTTTTAAACAAGTCTATACACAAATGGATTTATTAATAAATCCACATCTTCCTCTACTTTTCATTTTATTGTAGAACATAAAATATGGCTTTGCAAGGAAAATGCACAGTGATGATTTAAGAATATATGTCAAAGAATTAGCATATGATAGCATTTACTGCACTCATACCTAAAGACATTTGTTGAAAACTCTTATTTTACATGAATATTTCTAGACTTCTTTGTTTTGAAAGGAGAAGGATTCTGTGTTGGTCCATTGACACCAGCTCCTCCTGTACGTATTTTTTTTCCTGGCCATACCTTTTGAAAAAAGTATTTCTTCTTCAACTTGCTAAAATATCCGATAAAACCAATAATTTGACACATCAACAGTATATTTTTAATAATAATTTGTGTCCTGAGAAACCTGTTGTTTTAGCTACATGTGGCTACAAAATTGTTTACCTGAGGAGAAGATGCCAATAGTCACCGGGCAGTAGCATTTCCAGCATTAAGCCTATTAAGTGATGGTGTTTTAATGGATTATGTCTATCACTTCTTTGGAGTCAGGTGGTCTGCTGAGGAAGCCGTACTGCTCCTCCATCTAAACACGAGTTCATAGACCTGAATGGTGACACCTGACTAAATCTGGCCTGCAGGTAATGATGCTTTCACCTGCACAGCCCTACACGCCATTGTGTGTGGTATGCAGAGCAGGCTGCCTTCGTGGGGCTTGCAGCAGTGAGAGGGAAAACGGCTGGTCAAACAGCCCTTGGTTTGATGACAGCCCGGAAGAAATCCTGGGAAACATGTGTGACAGAAGATACATCTCATCTCAGCATGCTCTGAGATTATGGTGTTAGCCGCGTCTATCAGGTTTCTGGCGGGTTGGAGGGCTGGTGAGAGGCAGTCATTAAGGGTGCTTCAGGGGCTGCTTGGCTCTAGGCTGGAGTTAACTATTAATGGGCTGAGCTCTTTGACTCCTTTGTGCCCTTGGGAACCACAAGGCTGAAGCCATCAGAGAAAGAGAATAGAAACTAATCACTTTTGTTCCCTCATATATGTTTAGGGAAGGACTGCAGACTTCTTTACTGACCTCTGTGTCACACTGAAAAAAGATCCTCCTCTTTCCATTTGAGATAAACCACTCTCCCACCTCGTCCTTGCTTCCCAAAGTGTACTACTGCAAGAAAATGAGATTAAGTGGATTTGTCTAGCAGCCACTTGAGTTGCCACAAGTTCTGTTACCATCCCCACTTCAGCCTGAAGCAGGGAACGTGAAGTAGTTTGGTGAGAGAGAGGCAAAGAGAGTACTTTGGAGGGACTCAGTGGATCTCTTGTCTCCAGGTGTTGACAGGACCTCCACCACCCGGGTCTTGAAGCTGTTGCTGTTATTAACAAGGGTAACACTGGCACTTATAATAAAATAATTTCTATTTAACTCCCAAGCTGTCCCATTTCTTAAACCAAATTAAGCATTACCAGGCATGTTGCAAAGAAGAGTCTGGCAGTGGTTTTTGTAGGCTCTTAAAGTGGATCCACACAGGATATGCAGAGATGCAACAGCAGAGATGATGGTATAGTTTTCCTTTTCAATTCAGTTTACTGAGGTAAAATGTGATGAAAGGTTTCTTCATATTTTTAACCCAAGTCTTATATTCAGCTTTTAGGGTGCACACTCTAGGGCAAGAGAGGGTTCTTCAATAGATTCAGCTTAGAAAGGCGAATATTACAGTGGTCTGTCAGTGACATACCACATTGGCTCTGATTTAGATTGACTGAACTCATTTCCAAGCATTTGAGAGCGTTAGTCATATTCACTTTGAAGAAAACCCATGTGTGTGTAGCCATGTGTCATCCAAGTCTAGCAACTTGGGAAGCATTATTAAGAGGGGCATAGGAAAATGCATGGGTCCCTGACATGATGCGATAATGACATGTTCAGCATGGTGCTAGGAAAGCTTTGCATTATTCAAAGTGCTGAATAATATACATGATAATGCATAATGGTGTTATATGGTAGGATTATTTTGTGGTGTAAGTGCCTTGTGCTGAGTATGAAGGTAAATTGTATTATTTTGTCCTCTTCTTTGATGTAGCAGAATAGGCTTGGGGGGTACAGCATGAAGTGGGGAGGAACAGGAGCAGGCAAGGGGGTTTTTTTGGAAGGCCAAGAAACACAGTGGCACCCTCTATAATTTATTTCTCCGTGCTTGTAATTATGGAGCACAGCAAGCTCCCCACGGCACTCCAGAGCAGCCTCCTCTGGCAGTCCCACAGCCTCCAAGTGCGCTAACCCAGCTCGTGCCTGGAGCGGGTTAGCTGGGCCCTCACCAGGAGTGTGGGCACGTGGTGGAGACCACCCCAGACCTCACACCTCCCGGCCACGGCGATGTTATCCTCTCAAGCCATGTGGCACCAAGGGCTCACACCTGCGCTGAAGTGTGGTGCACAAAGCATTTATAAATTTTAAAAGACACCACAGCCAAAAACCTGCTGCTGATTCTGGTGGGTTTATGAACTCTGTCAGTGGAAGTCTATGCTGTGGATCTGAAGGTCTGAAGAGAGTAGCAAGGCTCCACACTTCATGGGGTTTTCATTCTGTTTTCTTCATTTGCCCCTCCATTCATGTTGCTTTTTTAAAATTTGCATGCAAATACATTTGTTGATATAATGCTAAGGTTGCAAAATGAACTTCACGAACCTGTGTTTGTTTTAAGCAGCACCCCTGCTTCATTCACAGCATGGCATCCAGCTCCTGGAGGAAATGTGGCAGATAGCAGCCTCCTCCCCAGAGCAGTCCTGATCCATTCCCAGCACAGTCTGCATCCTACAGAGGAGTCCTATGACAGGGAAAAAACCAACCCCCACCCTTCTGTATTTCATACTTGCCGTAGCGCCCAGAATGGGCAGTGTAATCAAGGCTGCGTGGATGAACCTCAGCCCTGGCAGGTCTTCAATTATGATTGTTTAAGTTTGCAACTTCTATTGAACACGGTGGGTTTTGAGTTTTACATTGTAATTAACTGTAATACTGATATCTCCCTAACTTGGCTCTTCCAAAGGGAAAAAAATGTATAAATAGCCCAAAACCAGCGACTATCTAGGTAGGAATGTTTTGCTTTTAAAATATAGTCAAGTATTATTTACAGCATTGTTGCCAATAGGCTAATTTCAACAATATCCTTTACAGGGTGGATTCTCCACTGCCAGCTGGTGTTCCTAAGCTTAGTTATCGCTTTACATCATCACACAAGTATGTTCCTAGACGGGCTGTGCTCTATGTACCTGCGGATGATGAAAAGAAGATAAGAAAAATCCCATCACTAAATGTAGATTGTGCAGTGTTGGACTGTGAAGATGGTGTGGCTCTGAACAGAAAGGTAATTAAAAATTATCTGTGTGATATAATCAGGACTAAAGAGAACTTGTGGAAAAACATTGCCTTTGCCTTGGGGAAGTGACAACCAGAAAGACAAAGATAACTTAACATATACAAAGTAATGTCACAGTGATAGGCTTTGTGAAGGCGTTGGGAAAATCTGGTTACCCAGAACTCAAAGAGATCCCGTGTGAGTAAGCAGGGAGGGAGTTTTGCAGAAATACAGAACTGGGCATAAGCTGTCATCACAGAAGAGTGGGAGATACTGTTATTATTGCCACACATTTCTTGGGGAAGAGGAAGAAACAGTCTGTAAGACAAGAAGTGGGAAAGGAAGCGTTAGTTCAGAATCACCAGGTGGGCGGTTTGTTGTTGAAATGAAAGCATCTTCAGATCGTGAGCAAAACAGCGTGAGTCTGGGTTTGAGCCTTGGAGTGTTTGGAAAGATATACTTCCTGAAATTTTGGGGGGAAATGCTGTTAGGGGTGTTTCTCAAGGAAGAAGGAGTTAGATCCTGAGCATATCAGCATTTGGAACAGGGATGGAGAGCAGAGTGGGAGATGGATGTAGATCTGTCAAGTACCTGTGCCAAGTCTTTGTTAACATTAAACTGTGCAAAAAGAGAGAATGATCTAGCACACATTCAGTTTCGCTTGCAAACACTTTTTTTTTAACATATGAAAGTAACCATTTTAGTATGTTCCATATCTTAGAATCATAGAATCATTTAGGTTGGAAAAGACCTTTAAGATCACAGAGTCCAACCTTAAACATAACTGCCAAGTCAGGCATCTTAAACAATGTATGCAAGAAACTGGTGTAAATGTTTCCTAGTGAAAGCTATTTCTGAACAGGAATGTAAGTTTTCTGTCACATTATTTTCAAATTTGTTGGTTTTCCTAACTGTGTCTCAGTGCTTCAAACTACAGCAAGGAGTGTTTAGGGTTTGAGTAAAACTGTCTTGTCCAGAAAGTTAGGAAAACAGGCTTGAAAATTTTCCCATGTCCTTTCAAAAATGTGGATGAAATTTTATTATTTTCTTTTTCTTGTGAGTTAATGCTTTCCAGAATGACTCTCTTAGATAGTGCTCCCTTTAACCTTCAGCTCTTTACAGGGATGTTGGAAAGGAAAAACTTTACAGAGTTTGCATGTACCTATTTTAATTCTGAAAATTGAAAATAGCACTGCTGGATGTTCCTATGTGCTGCTGAAGATGATTGGAAAGCATTTTTCAGTTGCTAACATTCTGTGTTGAAAGACTAAGATTATATCTCCTGTCACAGTGAATTAGTATTGTTTCATCATATTTCAGAGTCTGCTGCAGTAAGATGATACAAGATGTAGTTGTGTATCAAACTGAAATATTTTTAGGTGCAGCTTAATTATACCAAATAATTTATACCATAAGCATTTATTTGTAATAAACAATGACAGAAAAACAAAATTTTATGATCAAGATGACAAAGTTGACAGTAGTAATTTCTCAAGGGTGGTAAAATTCTGGCTCTGTTGAAGTGAAGTTGTGCTACTGGGTATAAGATTTCAAAGAAATTAGGGGGAAAATTGGTAATAGAAACTTGAGACGACAGATGAGCCCCTGCCTGAGCCTGAATGCAAAAAGAAAGCAGAGAGGAGGTAGAAGTGGGGACAGGCTACCAAGAAGCAACACAAAAGTGTGATCCAGGTTTGTAGGAGCAGAATGAGGAAGGTCAGAGCTTGTCTGGAATCAAAACTGGTGAGGGACGAGCAGGACAGCAAAAATGGCTACTAAAAGTTCATCAGCAGTAAAAATGAGAAGGAAAACCAGTCAAATGGATGCACTGCTCCATGAAATTGCAGGCTTTACTCTCAGAGTCTGCCCAGACTCAGGCCTAGAAGCAAAACTCGGGGGAGGGAGGGAGCAGCCACAGTAGGGGAGGATGGAATTAGGGTCTATTTAAATAAGCTGGTCTATGGAACCAGACAGGACACACTGGAGGCCTCTGAGGGAGCTGCCGTGTGTCATCATGAAGATGCTGTCTGTCATCACAGATGAAAGCTCAAGGCTGGCGGATGTCCTGAAACTTGGAGAAGGGCAGCTCCGCCCAAAAGGCCCTGGGTGCTGTTGTAGGAGCTGCACAGGGTCAGTGCTGTGTCCTTGCAGCAGAGGTGGCCAACCACCCCCAGGGCTGTGCTGGCACAGCTGCACCCAGCAGGTCCAGGGAACGGGTCCTGTCCCTCCACTTGATTTTGACAGCCTCTTTGTGGAGTCCCTGTGCCAAGCTGTGGATCTCAGGACAAGAGAGAGACTGAGCAATGGGAAGGAGCCCAGGAAGGGCCATCAGGCTGGTCATGGCACAGGAGGAGAGGCTGAGGGGCTGAGTTTATTCATCCTGGAGATGAGATGGCTGAGTTGGGTCCTGATGGACACTTTGCTTCCTGAGGGGAGCTGAATGAGTGCAGAGCCAGACTCTTCTCAGAGGAGCTCAGAAATGGTGCAAGGAAAAAACTGGGCGCAGGTTCAATGAGGGGAGATGCTGACTGGAGACAAGGGAAAAATGTCTTGCCCATGCAGGTGGTCAGAGCCTGGAAGAGATTGTCCATCAGTGGTGCATCCTCCCTCCCCGAGGGTATTCAAGCCTTGGCTGGGTGAAGCTGTGATCAGCCAGGTGTAGAGCAGTAGTTAGTGCTGCTTTGAGGAGGCGGATGGATGAGGTGGTCTCCTGAGATCTCTTCCAACCTGAATTAGACTGTGTGATTGCATGATTTAGTAGAGAAGCCTAATTCAAAGTGATTGGAAGTTTGAATTTCATTTTTAGATCTGCCACAGATACTCAGGAAGGTTTTGAGACTTAGGTTCTATGAATGTGAAGCTGAAATTATTATTGCTGTTGCAGCTTAATTTATTAATGTTTATGAGGTGTTTGGAGACTTTGTGTGAAAGATATGTCAAGAACATGCATTGAAGTACAGTGTTCAGTGGCCCGTTGCAAATGGGTCATTTCAAACTGAGGGGAAAAGAAACTCGCTAGGAAACACAGCAACACCGAGTCTGTCTTTTATTCATTATTCTTAAATAGTACTGATGAATTTGACTATTTATTGCTGTGTCTAATATTACTTTAAATGCTACTAATGGACTTCCTTCAAACTGCTGCAGAAATGTTGAATTTCGGGAAAACCAGGACTTGACTGAAGGTTCACAGTGCCTTGGGCCAAACTTGCCTGTCTACTGATCTTCATTTGCATGAACTCCAAGCAGCAAGTTTGAACCACATCTAATGGGTCTATTTTAACAAGACGTTGTGTGCTTTATATTAGGATTAGGTTAAAATTTGAGAAATCAATAATCTGGAATGTCAGCAGCTCTATTTGGTTGCTAATTCACAAGGAAATGAGGAAGATGAACTTCCTATTTCTGAAACTGATAACATTTGCAAAACTGCATTTGGTTGCAGTAGCAGCTTTTGAAGCTGCAGCCATAAAATAAAAATATCTAACTATTTTCTGTGCAATATTTTCTCTCAATGAAGTTTTGAAATATTTTCTTCCCTGTGCCTTACCCTCACAATCGCTTTCTAATGGCTCACGGAGAGCACCAGAAGAGGGGAACCCATACCCATACCCTAATCTCCTTTCCATTTCGGTGCCTTCATTTCTTACCTTCAAGAACTACATCACTGACCACAATTTCAGGTGTCATCTCCTTCTCCCTCTTTTCAATCTTATTTTCTAGCTGGTATTTTGACTAAATCAGAAAAACAGAAACAACCTCACAGCACTCACAAGGAGACAATTGTTCAGTGAATTTTCTGAGGAGAACCAGTGGGAAGAAGTGGCTAAAAAGCAAAGTTGTTATACTGTGCTGAGTACTAACCCTGAAAGTAGGGTTAGACCCGAACCTGGTATGAGTAGCACAGGGGCTTTTGTGACACCTTTGGGACCAGACAGAGTGGTAGGAGGTCTTCAAAAATTCAGAATAGGAAAGGTGATAGGAAGATATGCTGGTGGTGCTGAAACTTTCTTGTACAAAGGTAGCTTTAGTCTTGCTGAACATACCCTACAAGTCGTGCTGTTCTCAAATCCTGGCTGGGGATCCACATGCTGTTTTTAGAGGTTCAGACGCGTAGTGTCACATGATGTAGACTGTCAGCTGCATCTCAAGGTTTCTGACTCTGTAAGACATTGGGTATTTCTACAACAGAAATTTAAGTTTCCGTTGTGGGAAGAATTGAATATTAGTAAAGGGAAGTTACCTTCCCCAGGATACTATCCACAGATGAAGACAGGATTTCTTTGCCACTGATGTACATGTAAAGTTTCTCAAGTGTTGCTATACATTTTAAAGAAATTACTCAGAATTACAGGCTTGGTGATATTTTAAAGTGAACAGTTCAAATAAAAATTCTAAAATTATAAAATTAGAAATAATACAGATTGCAGTGTTGATATGTCACAAATGCATCACACTCTTAGAGACAAAAATAGCCTATATCTATTTCAGCTCTTTACAGGAAAAGGTCTGAATATGCCTTCATTTTGATTGTAAAAAATAAAAAGGTTATAAAAATGGCTGCATTGACATGCTTGTATGATTCATATAAGCCAGCAAGCTGAATTGCATCTTATGAAATTGAAAGATCTCTGTGTAGGAGCTGAGCTGTCTCAAGGGCTCTCTGCCAAGCCAGCAGTCCCTGCTAAAAGTTTCCTCTCTAGAGCTGCATTACTCACTGTGCTTGTAGGTCAGGTGGATCTATTATCAGGTGGAAAAGTTTTGTTTTCCTGTTGGAATAAGGAAGCTTTCCATGTCAGTGTGTTCATTTTCCAAGGCTGTAGTGAGCTGAGATTTTGTAGTTAGCTCCCATGGGTTATATAAGGTTACCACCCTTACAAGAGAGTTTTCTCGAACTACATTTTTTCCAGCAGGATCCTGTCTTGGTGCTGCTGTTCTTCAGAGCATCCAGGAGGTGTTAGCTGCCAGGTCAGCCTAGCAAGAGAACAGTTGGGGTTGCCACTCTAGCCTTTATGTATCTTTCTAAGTCCTTGGCAAGAGTTTTGGAGAATTTTGATACAAACCAATGCTATTTGTGGCTTTATCTTGTTTGTGGTCTGCAGGATGGTTTTGAAGAACTGGGATATACGGTGCACTCTGCAGCTCCCTTTAGTGTGCCATCAGGCCAGGCAGGGCACAGTCCCTCCTGCCAAAGATGACCTTTGAGAATTCTCTCAGGCAAATTTTGAAAGTGCTAGGATTTGGCCTTTTCTTTCCATGGGGAACGCTGGTGTTATAATTAAGAATCAAAACAAAGCCCCGTGTTCCCTCTGCTCATGTTTTTTTTGTATCAGAGGTGTAAAAGCAATCCCTTGGAGTGTACATATGGCTGAGAAACGTCTGTGCACTCCCCTAACATAAAGCACTTGAAAATAGGAAATTTTATTGTTGCTCCTCGGGAGCTATATAGACCTCATTCATCCAATAAAAAATCATTGATATTCAGGGCTGCACTGTAAAATTATGTCAGACTGATTGGAGTTTAAGGTCATAAACCCTGTTTGACATGAATCGTCATTATATCGCTTTGTCTCTTTAAAAAAAATGTTGCTCTCTCCTCCAGCACTTGAGCAAGAGAAGCCGGGGAAGAGGAAGCATCAGCTCTGTCCTTTCCCCATGTCCCTTCCTCGAGAGGGGAAGTGGTGGCTCCTGAGCCTCTCCTGTTCCCCGCACTGTCCTCAGCAGCGAGGGGAAGTTTGGTTGTGTTAAGAGGAGGTATAGGGAAGAACCTCTTTTGCTACTCTGAAGCACGTCCTCTTAGAATCATAGCATAAATGTGTTCCTTCCTAATATCATGGAGCCACTTAAAAACTCTTTGTTGTGCTGTGTCATGGAAGAAGGAAAAATCAGTTAATTCTTTTGAATTGTCTGTTTTAAAATGTAGGATTAAAGCCTGGCCACTTTTCAAAGTGTTCCATTATGAATAACACATACGTGAGAGATGACTCTGAGTTCATTACAGTTAAGAGCAGATCATCCACAAACATGCTGATTTTATGGAGATTTCTCCCTGTGAGATGCCTCCTCCATCTCTCTAGTGATCTGATCCTGGGGTCAGAACAAACAGCACGCCGGAGAGAGGGCATCCTTGCCTACCATTTTTCCCTTAATCTGAGACCTTCTGACCTTTTTATTCCTTATCATTGATGAGAAGAGGCTGTTGCATACAAAGCAACACTTCAGCTAAATTTGAGGGTGGAGATAAATACATAAAATGGGTCAGCGTGGTATACAAAAAAAATTCTAGTCTTTCTTTGTTGAGATGCATTTCCTTATTGATGTTATTGAAGGATTTTATAGTATTAGTGGAAGAAAGCTCCAGTTGGTTTCCATAAATCTCTAGTTACTTCAATTAAAACCAACAGTTTTCCTGTATTATATGATGATAATCTCTTTTTTTTTTTTTAATAAAGCCATGTTGGTTAGGATTTATCAATGCTGCAGGTATTTCTCTAGGCTCATAGTGAGACTGTTAGCTAGTACTTCATAGGCACAGTTGCATGAAACATTGATAACTAGGTTATTTTACCACGTCTTTGCTTTATTTATAATAAATTAGTACTGTACCTAATTGTATTCCTCCTACAGGGAGAAGGCTTGCTGATAGAGTGTGTAGAGAATGATTAAATGTACACAGGCGCATAGTAGGGTGACTTCTCTTCAAAAGATGCACAAAATTAAAATGGGAATGCTGCTTTCCCCAGTGGCTTGCCATTATTAAAAGTCTGAGTAGCATGGGAAATTTCTTCTGTAGGAATTGGGGAGTCCAAAAGTCTCTCTGGTTTATTGTAGGGAAGCTGAACTGTACGGTGAAACTCTGCAAGGCCTTTTTGATCCTTGAAGAGTTCTGATGAATATACATTTTTATGAAAGTTGTAAAGTGTTTTCATTTCCTCATTAATCCCACCATGGTCCTGGAAGAACTGCCACTCCTGAGTACTGACTGTGACAATAAAAGTTTTTGTTCCTATTGTTTTACTCTACAAGCCAATCATCTTCCTTACATAAAGATTTGAGGATTCATAAGGAGATCGCAATATTCAGCAATTTTCTTCTTAATGAGCTCAGTAATGCCTGTTTCTCTTCGAGCAGAGCCTTTGAATTGCCACTTATTTCTTTTCCACTGATTCAGATGTATCCAATTAAGTTTGACTTGGACATGTACTGATATAACTATTACTGCTGACAGAATGGTGTCTAGAAACTTAGGGAAAATGTCTTGGCTCCGTATTAACAGGGATTGCAGACAGGAATACATTAATAGACCTGGGAAAATATTTTAAAACATACAGTTAATATTTGTATGGACTTGTAAGTCACAATACTTCAGCTCTTTGTGTGTAGTCGACGGTCTGTAGGCACATCAGCACACCTGGGTACTGAAGGCTAATTGCAGGACTAGAATTTGTTGCTACACATTTCTGGACCAAGTTTCAATATTTCATCTGTTCTCGTAGCAGGAAGGACCTGGCTACACAGCCATTGAGCACCCAGCACTTAGTTTGAAGGGAGATGTTGATTTTCAAGGGTGCTACAGAAAATCAAGCTAATACTGAAAAGTTCAGTTTACACGGGTAGCTGAGAAACAATCTGTGGGATCAAATTTGGGAACTATTTTGTGTGCAAAATCATGTGTTGTGTTGTGTTGTGTTGTGTTGTGTTGTGTTGTGTTGTGTTGTGTTGTGTTGTGTTGTGTTGTGTTGTGTTGTGTTGTGTTGTGTTGTCAGGGCTGCAATGGCACCAGGGGTGAGGAAAACATAAAGGTACTGCCCCTGTCTCAGTCACAGGGGTACTCAGCACTTAACACCATTTGCTCCAGGTCTCCTTTGCTTTTTTTGCTGGCAATGAGCATGCACTGGAATGTGTTTGTGTGTCCAAGATTCTATTGCAATAAATCTTGAAACCTAGTCTTGAACTCGAGATTTCATTGTGCTCATAGCAAACAGTCCACCCTGCTTGTTCTTCCTCATTGCAAGGCCCACACTTCAAAAACAAAGTGGCAAGTGAAGCGTGAGGAAACCCACAGACCCCATAAACAAGGACAAGGACCAGAAAGTGTTAGGACACACAGAGAATACAACCCTTGCCCTCAAGGTATCTCTATGGTCATAGGTTGTGGCATAGTGGTCCTGTGGTCTGATTTGGGCAAGATAGGTAGGGAAGGAAAGGTGGAAATGCATGGTACTTTTCCAAATACATTGGTGCCATCAAAGCCGGACCTGTCCCACTGAGGAGCGGGAAGAACCTCAGAGATACTCAGATGGGAAAATCTGTGGGTTATTTTACCAAACTGTTTAAACAATACCTGTTCACCTGGGGTTTAGTTGTGTTGTTAGGTAGCAAGACAAGGAAATGTGGTGAGATGCTGGGTAAGAGAAAAGAATTTTTGACGTCAGGTGGAGAAACAGCATAACTGTATACGTTGCAGATGAAGGTGAGGATGAAGTTGCAGATGAAGGTGAGGATGTGTGTGGTCATGGTTAGGCTTGGGAACCTTGGCAGGTGTCAGCTGAACAGGTGATATTTAACATCTGTATCTTCGGGTTCATCTACTATTCTTCTGGAGACCAGGTGAAAGGATCCTAGCACTCAGTAGTGGGAACTAAACCACCAGTACCTGTGCAGAAGCCTCATTTCCTTCCACTGTATGGCCAGGAGTCCGCAACACTGACAGTGCTATAGATTCTGCTGTCCTTATTCAGATAACATTTCACAATGAATTAAGGAAATTTGTGTCTAAATTAGTAACTCAGAATTAAGCCCTTAGCGAGTTTGAGCTTTTTCCTCCTATACACAGCCATATATTGAATTGAAGGCATGTGAACTGTGCTAGCTGCAAAATAAGCATAGAACCGTCTAAAACCAGCCTTTTATTTCCACCATGAACTAAACCCATGCCATGACATCCCTTTAACTTAGAGTGGAGCAATTTATCTCTGTTCAACAGAAGACAAAACACATGGATTACGATTTCTTAAAGCCCTGGTTTTTACATATTCTGTGAATTACTTTCTTCTCCAAATTGTGAAAGACTGTATGTTAAGCTGTGCTTTATACACCAAAAGAACACACTTTCATGGAACAAGCTGCTACCCAAAATCTCTGGCTCACTGATAGTGGAGGGCATCCAGAGCCATGAATCTAATATGCGCTCACATACGGAATAGAACATGATATGCTAGTCTTGTGATTTTTCTAGTCCCTGTCATAAAAGCCATAACAAACAGGGATGGAGCCTTAGGAACTACATGCATTTGTTTATTCCCATGTAAACTTGCACATCTCTGCTGGCCACACAGTATGCAGTAGGCTGCAGGGGCATGAAAGCTCTTAATGCTTCCCTAGGTTACACATTGCCATGCCTAGAGTTTGGGCTTCTAAGCAAGAAATTCTTTTAGAAAGAAGTGAAAAACTTGCCAGATTTTTTCTTCATTATGGGCAAGTCAAAACATCCAGTTGCATTTGAAACTTGCTGTTTTGGCAGTGGTTTTTATAGCTGTATGGAGCACATGCAGTTGTTAGCACATCTAAATGTACTGTCCAAAGTATATTGTATAACTCTCCAAAAGCAACTGCACACATCTGCAAATCCAGCCAGTGACAGATTTAGATGTTAATGTCAGCTGCTTTGCTGAGGTTGTTCATCTTTCTTTTTTGTTATCTGAACTGCCTTTTTGTCGATCAATAAGGAAAGTGATAAGCTGACTGTGGAGTCTGATCAGCACTTTGCATCTTTTTGAAAGCATAAATGAAATTCTAGTGTTTTCTGAGTTTGACTAACAATTTCTATCTTTAAGGCAGCTTGGCTGCTCTGAGATTGCTGCTTTAACTCCTGCATAACATAGTGCTGCCTACTGTGGATCACTGTAATGGCTCTTTTGCTATCCTTCTTTCACTGCAGTGCAGTAGGGCTACCCTCTCCAGAACAATGTACTTACCAGTTATTTCAAGATTGGGAGAAAATAATTATAAATACTTTTCTTTATTTTGATCACTGAGCTCCAGAAGACCATAAATCCTTGCGTTGTTCCTCATTTGGGAGCAAATGGTTATAAAGATCCTGGCTGTTCATTTTAGGATGATTATAAACCATGGCTTGCTCGTTCCTTCCTCCTTACTTGTTACAGCCTCTTGCTAGATTGCCTCAAAATAGCTGCTCCTATGCCAGACTTAAGATAACTTTATCTTCTAAGGTTTCACAATACAATTGTGCTTTAAAAGGGGATATGTGGAACAAATTGGTATTTTCTTCCAGCTTAGTCAGGTTATTTGGTTACATTTTAAGCTTTGATTCCACACAGACCAAATCTTCCACTCATTAACCAATTATTTTTAAATAGAATATTTATAGATAATAATTTAGTACGCATTTTCTTGAGAAAAAGGGCAAATTAATACATGTAAACATGGATGAATCTATTTAAATACGCTGTCCACAAAATCCTTACAATATGTAAACAACATTTGTTATGCCTTGGAGATAACATATGATTGGACTCACGAGACCCTGTTTATCCTACCAAACATTTTTCTTTTATAACTTCAAAGGGAATTTTATATATTTATGGCAATAGCAGGGTGTTAAGTGCAGCTAGACAGAAATTATACCTCAGCTATTTAGTTAATGCCAATAGGGATTAAATTAGATTTTATAGCTGTTAGTAGAAGTCTGTTTTGTAGCTAACAAGTGGGATTTTTAAATCCTGGAAAGCATAATCCTATTATAAAACTGGCAGCTGAATTAACATTATCTAGGAAGCAAGTCTTCACGGATTAACATTTTTTGACATTAACAAAGAAAAACTAATGCTACAGGGATATTAGATGCTTTTCCCAAAAGTAGGGGAAAAAAGAAAGTGAATATAGGACAAGATAAATGGCACAAATAGCGCAGGAAGAAAAAAAGGAGTGAAATATGCATGAGGTGAAATCTGGGAGTGGTCATGTTCTGCCTCAAATACAAAGGAAATACACTGAGTAGGAAGAGATACCACAATTGATAATTCATATATTAGCCCACACATTGATTTATACATGCCTTGTGACTAATTCCTGGTTATCCAAATGAGCATGGGATAGCCACCGAGGCCTTCTCCTGTCCTGGGGGGCTGTCTCTGCATTCCAGCTGTAGGAGCCGAAGACTGACAGCAGTGCAGAAGGAACACTCATCCCTGTACTGAAAGGCCCATCAAGCTGTTCCACAGAGACCCTGATGAAGTTCTCCGTACACACTTTGAGGAACAGTTCTGGGACAGTTGCTGGAGGCAGTGGTACAGGGGATGAGTGGGACAATGAACTTGCTTGTCCTGCAATATCTTATTTAAGAATTGATAGACTGAATAGCTATAAGGGTATGTACCATGTCGTGTTTCAATTAAAAAATCTTTGTCCGCATCACAGTTGTAGAACTAAACTTTTGTTACTTAAAATTGTGAAGTATGCTTCTCCTGTAAATGATTTTAGAAGCTCTGTGGTTAGAATCTGAGACTTTGGTTAATCACAGTTGCAGCATTGAAATAATGACATTAGTACTTTTCTGTGTGGAGAGTTAAGAAGAATCTGCTTAATAAACTTACCAGTCACAAAAACAAGACAAACAATTTCCTCTAGATTTTGCAACATCATATTCAGTGTTGTTGACCCAGTACAGATTTTACGTTAACATCTTTTGGCTTCCATCTTGTCTCATAAATTTCTTCCTTCTTATCAAATAGAGAATTTCAACAATTACAAATGAGAGTGTGAAATATCTAAGTTGCCAAACTATCTGTCCTCCTGTGAAGTCAGTGCCATGAGGAAGGACCTAGGAACCATTATTTTAGTGGGAAAACTCACATCATTTGTCATCAATAGGACCAAGATTTACACCCTGTTGTATGCATTTTGCACCAATGATAATGAACCCTAATAGAAATGGGAAATTGTTGTTTGCCCTCTGTTGTGGTTCTTTTTCAAAAATCTGTCCTCCAAATGTGTTTTTTTAATTATTATTTCCATATGCAACAGTCCATAAGCCTGGTGCTCAAAGCACACAGGTATCTTTTAGCCATTGCCACAGCCCTCTGAGGCGCTGAGAATGTTCAGAGAAATGGGAGTAGAATGTGCCTGTGATTTCTCACATCAGGCAGGACATGAACTTGATGTCTCCCAGAAGCACATGGTCCTTGAAAAAGGATCTATCTTTCCTTCCCCCTTATGTAATAAGCAATGCTATGGCATTTTGTTTCCAGGTTTGATGTCAGAGTTGGAAGGTTTACAGGCTTGGCCCATAAGACAGATTGTTTTTAAAATGTTCGTCTATCTCCTCAGCTTGTATTGATAGTCTTAGCTCTTCATTTTTCATATGGAAGCAGCTGTCAAATGAGAAATAAAGAAAGACTATGTGGAATGAGACTGTTATATGACCAGGGAGTTGCAGCCACATTACCTGACTGGATACTCATCATCTGCCTTCAGTCTCTGAAAGAGAGAGATGGAGATGCAAGGGGGCAACGGGCTTACTGAGCAGAAGACCCTTCCTCCAGATGATCCTATGCCTGCCATGACTAGCTGCTGCCTGACTGTGAAAGAAGTCATTGAATGGGGAGGAAGGGATGAAGGATGCTTGGCTCTGCCACTCAGCACTCTTGAATCTGAATATGTGTTTTTCTGGAGTAGATGCTTTGTAGAAGCTCGTTCAGGGCCAACATGTGGAAAAGAGCAGCAGCATCGCCTGAGCATTGCCAGCCAGGGCACCTGACCTCAGAATCTGGCTTCATGTTGTCAGATTTGCTTATCATCCATGAGGTACAGTGGAAGTGCTGAGGAGAAAAAGAAATGC
Organism: Melanocharis versteri; assembly: GCA_013397845.1. Taxonomy (NCBI): domain Eukaryota; kingdom Metazoa; phylum Chordata; class Aves; order Passeriformes; family Melanocharitidae; genus Melanocharis; species Melanocharis versteri. The sequence continues at coordinate 168,639 of VZTG01005312.1, forward strand.
CCAGAAATGTGAAGGTGGGTTGTGGTTTTCAGTGCTTGAGGCTGTTACAAGCAGCCCTGCACACATATGCTCTATTTTGTAGCTAGAGGTGATTCATGCGCTGAGCAACCTCTGAGTAGTGCTTGATGTGAGTTGACAGAAACTAGCAGAAAGAGCAATTGGCTTCTAGCCTCTGACAGCAATTCCCATTCCTGGTCAGCAGACATCACCTCTTCCTACATCCACCTCTTCATTGAGGTGTGGTGCTACATAGCAAAACATTGCATGGCTCATGCCTTCATGGGGGTGATGTTTGCTGCAGGAAGAGCAGCAGCTCTTTGCCATATGCAAGGGCTCTCAGAGACCTCCCTTTTTTTTTTTTTTTTTTTTTGCCATGGAATCTCTGGGGTTTCATTGTGCTACTAGTGGTGAACAGAGCCACAAGTCTCACCTTTCAAAGCCATATAGTCTTGGAAAGCAGACTAAGGTCAAAAAATACTATAATAATGTATGTTGTGCATATTTAATGGGTAGTGGCAGGAAGTCCAGATAATGGCAGAGGTGACATCTGTGAGCTGGTTGTGTCCGCTGGAGCTGGAGGTAAGGAGGCTCTTTTCCAGTGTGGTCCAAGAGTTGGTAAGTGGAAGACAGGGTGGGAGGAAATGCTAGTGAAGCAAATGAGGTGCTGCTGAGGAACAGCAGAACAAATCAGCAGCTTATCAGCTCAATGAAGTCTGGCCTGGGGTTTCACATGGGGCTGCCCATACGCCCTTTTTTTGCTCTCACTTGTCAAGAAAAGAGAACTTGTGTTACCTTTTAAATGGGCAAGTTACATACAGGAAGTTCCCACCTTGTCAGCCAGACAAGTGGCTTTCTTACACCCTGAATTCCACAAGTACTTAGTAAACTTTGTATGTGTAGTAAATCTGCCATGGCTATCAAGCTCAATTCCTTGAGTGAAGCAGAGCATTTATAGAATTGAGTCTTTTTTTTGTTTTACTGATGAATGTATGTGGCAGGGGAAACTAGAACTTCCATTTGGGATCATTTGTCACATTAGCACATTTCCTTTGAAGTTGTTTCATGCAGCAGTGTCAAAAGCTTTCTCACATCTTGACTGCCCTCCACAGTCTCTCAACACCTCTCTTGAAGTAAGTGGCCAAAGCTGGAGGTTGTATTTCAGGAGTAGCTTCACCAGTTCTGAGTAATTATCATGAAATCATGACTGCAGCTTGTTCTGTCCTGTCTTCTTCTTTACCCATCTAGAATCAATAGATATCATGAACAATAGGCTTTTTTCTTACTTCATCATACAGCTTCACACTTTCAGGTATTTTGAAGCATCCTTAGCACTGGAACATGTTATAGTTGCCTGGAGTTATCTTTAGACACCTGCATTTCGAGAGTGCTATTTCCAGCCACACTGGTAATCCCTGAATGTGCCCTTAAGTGCTTGAAAATGTGCTTTTGCGCCTACCCAGCAATGTTTCTGTCCCCTTCTGGTAGCTTGTTATCTCTTTCATGCCAAGGTTATCAGAAATATATCTTCTGTCTGAGGCTCTTGAGCAATCAAAATTTGCCTAGCAGACTCTGACAAGAGACACATGCAAAGCACATAAGCCATGGCCTTTTTATCTAAAAATGGCTAGGATAGGAAAGAGGAAATAATGGTCCTGTCCCTGGTGGCATGAGTAAAAGGCTTACTGAAAGCTGATGGATCAGGGTCAGAGGGGAAGCCAGAACATGGCAATGTCTTGATGGTGACTGATCAAGGAGAGACTGCGGACAAATATTTCTTCAAACAACTGAAGGAAGTATCTCAAATTCTTTCTTACTCTCATGGAGAACTTTAACTGTGCTAGAATCTACTGAGAGGAGCACGTGATGGGTCACTAGAATCCCAGATTTCTGGAATGCAAGAAAGACAAATTTTTGGTGCAAGTGCTGAGCAACTAACTAGGGGAGATGCTTTACTGGAATCCTGAATGAAAATGAACTGTCAGTCAATAGCAGTTTTGACTGCAGGAGCTGTCAGATGCTGGAGTTTATGATCCTGAAGGCAGCAAGGAAGGCAAGGACACAAGACTTCAGCTGGTAGACAGAACTGATTCCACATTAAGCTTCCCCTGAAGGCAAGGGAGCTTATAAGGGCTAGTCAGAGTTCAGTGACAATCTGCACAAAATGCAAAAAAAATCATCTGAAAGGTGGAAGAACAGGCAGGCATGGCAGACAGCCAGCTTGCTGAACAGGAAACTCTTGATTTAAGCCAAACACAAAAAGGAAGCACACAGGAAATGGACACAGGAATGGGCTACCAAGGAGGAATAGAGAAATATTACCTGGGCATGTAAGCACAGAATGAGAAAGGTCAAAGACTGGCTGGAATCAACAGCCACAGCCTGCTTGAAGGGAGATGCTGACTGGAGACAAAGGGAATAAAGTCTTTCCAAGCAGGTGGTCAGACACTGGAAGAGGTTGTCCAGAGCACTGGTCTATCCTTGCTCCATGAGGGTATCCAAGCCCTGGCTGGGTGAAGCCCTTATCAGCCTGGTGTAGAGTGGTAGTTCACCCTGCTTTGAGGAGGCAGGTGGATGAGGTGGTCTCCTGAGGTCCCTTTCCTTCCTGAAATAAACGTGTGATTGCTTGATTTTCCTCGTGGTTCCAAAGCTTGTCCAGGAAGCCAGGAGCACAGGCCTATTTGTCCTTATCTGGAGTGACGACAGCAGCACCCTGCTGGCTAAATAAGACTCTGGTGCTCCATCTGTATGTATGCACCCCTGTGGTAGAGACATCCTCCACCTTGCTTTATATAAGTAGATACTAACTGGGCCACAGACCAAATCTAGGCCTGAAGCTGACTTTCTAGCTCAGTGATCAGGACATGAACCTAAGAGAAGACAGACCTGGATCTATATCTGTGCTTCAGGAACAGCCTGTACATTTTGGTCCATGGCTTTTTTTATCAGGCATCACAGTGCATGTGTCCCTGTGTGGTTCTATTCCCAGTTTACTAACATAATCAAGAAATCAGATCCTCAACAGACGTGAAACTGGTACCATTGCTATACTACCAGGGAAATTTTCATTTATGCGTTTTCCTAATAGCCTGTCAGCTCCATGTGCAGCTCTTCCTGTTTAAAGACCTTGAAACAATTAATGCAGTTTTTACTGCTTTTCTAGTTGTAACTGGAAAATTACTTATTTTACTTTTAACTGCCAACAGCTAATTTTTCCCTCCCTCTGTACTCTTCCCTTACCTGTTGCAGTTCGATAAACAATTCAAGCCAGTTCCTCCTTTTGTTGGAAGTGTCTGGATAGAGACTGCAAGGATCAGAAAAATTAAAAAACAATGTGCTAGAAGCTGCTGAATCCAGAAGCCGATCAGTACCAGTTCCAGCATCAGTGAGGCTGAACAAGTGTTCCCAATGTGTGTGCATATACATATTTATGTGTATGTGTGTATATGCATATGTAAATATACTTTCTGACCATGTTAAATAAACTGAGTGGCTGGTCATTCAGTTCAGCACAGTCAGAAAGTAACAACTTAACCAGTGCTCACCTGAGCACAGTGCTCCTACAATCACAGGCAGCATGACAGGCAAATCCTGTTCCCAGGGCTGCACGTGCTCTCTGTAGAGCAAGGTGCATTTTCACACAATGTCTGTATAATGTATATCACTGTACACACATAGTACAGACATATCTGGCCTTAGACAATCAGTATCTGTAGCCGGCCCCAGACCCCGATCTCCTCAGTTTTTGTCACCTGGACCTAGGGAGCATGGTCCTAGGTGACATAGGGACCTAGCTCATGGTCCTAGGTGACATAGGGACCTAGTTCATGGTCCCTCTGCCATTGCTGTAGACAGACTTGTTTTCATTAAACACACCGGAGGACTCCAGCTGGCCCCAGATCCCATTAACAGTTCAACTTACCTTACCATTAGCCTGAGAAATCCTACCTCTTACTATCCATAGTCATACATATTGTTAGTAAATTAAAGGCAAGATTTCTCAAAGTCAGAGATTAAAGGCAAGAAGCTTGCTGTCACCTTTTTTTCAACAGAAGTCAGGTGTTGTTATTGCAAATTCTGTTCATCTACAGATATAGCTATGAAATTAACAGCTGTAAGTGTGGCATGCTTGAGCATCTTGTAGAATTAAGATGGAGACTTCACCGATACATGTTTTATTTGCAAGTAAAAATTGAAAGCACTGTATCACTCAGCTGGGCTGACCCACATGTGAGGGTCTGTACGTGCAGTGTGTTTTACTGATCCTATTGTAGAAGGTGATGGAGGAGGAGGAGCAGCTCAACTGGGTTAAGCACAGTAGATGGTTTAGATAGGAGCTTCTGGCTACCCTGCTGCTCTTGCAGTTGATTAGCTGTTTTCAGTAATTATGCATTTCCATCAGGGGTGCAATGGTTATCACCTCTGGTAATGAGATTACTCCCATTTCATACAAGTGTAATGTTCTGCCGGTTCCCTTTTGGCACTTTACACGTTTCCGTGACTCGCGCTTTCAACGCTTGCCGAGGTTGCACACCATCTTCTCTCCTATGGACTCATCGAACCATGCAAATGGGTTCCCCAGCATTTGTCAGTCTCGTGGAAGCAACCTATAGGCCTGCCAAGGTAGCCTCACAGCACGTTCAGTAAAGAGCCTGCTCTGCAGTAACCACAGTGAACTAGTTCCGTGGGTTTTTTGTTGTGGCTTTTTTCCCAGGTGTCTGCACCAGGCTGTCACAGAATGGGAATTACATGTTTTTCGCTTATGTGAAAGCATCTCTGTAACCCATGACATAGCATCCCAAAGCATGGCTTTGCACCCCATTTACCACAGTAGGAAAGGCACCATCTTTTTATCACAATATTGAAAAACTTGCAGACTTTGCTTGGATTTCCTAAATACAGAGTACTCATTCCCCAAAGCACTGTTAAAAATCATTATTGTCAATTATAGGACAAGCCAGAGAAGTGGATGCTGATGTTGCATCTGACTTAGACAAATGATTTGTCCATTCTTCTGGTGGAAATTTCCCTGGAAATTTTTTAAATGGGAAGAAAGAGAGATACCCTAGAAAAGGACAAGTAAGTCATTGAAGAAGGTAGAAAATTGTAATGCACGCTTCTGGAGCTTAACAAAGAGGAATGAGTACGCAGTGAAACATTATACTGCATGGAGCTGCAGATTCCAGGCATTCCTTTTGATGGAGCCTCTGAAGGAAGTATAGAGCCTGTGTATCCCTTTTGAGGCAGCTTTACAGGTCACAGATCTGGCCTAAACAAAAGTATTTTTTTCTAAACTACTCCTTTCATTTTCCTCCTCCTCATGTCAGGACTCCAGCAGAGTTTTGTAAGCAGTCCAAGGGCCATCCTGGCAGCATCTACCTCCCTGCCTCTGGGGACTGATTCCAGGTCATAGATCAGAGGGAAGGTATACTTCACAGAGTGCCTTGGCGCAAGCACACCTCCTTTCATAGTTATTTTTTTTCCTTCCAGAGTGTGGCATGAAAAGGGCAACACTGTAGGCTACCAATCAACCACCTCCTTAAAATAAACCACATCATCACAGTATCTTTCATGTAGACATCCCAGGGAGTAAGCTGCATGGTGCAAAGAAGGGCATCTGGTTTTCACCCTGTTCTGGAAATCGAGTGAGTACATAAATGCAGGATTTGCCAAGAAATATAAATGCAAGTGCTTGAGCAGCAGCCTTGGAGTGCGGAGACACCCTTGACTCTCCATGTGGTTCCAGAAGCCATGTGACGAGTTCCTTTAATGCTTTTTGCCATTAAAATTGATCCAAGATACCAAAAGATAAGCTATGAAATTCCCCTTCTGTGTGAAGCTGCCAGATTTCCAAAAAGAAAGAATCCCATCAGGAGACCAGAAAATAATGTTACCTCTGCAGAAAACCTCTCCCAAAAAAGGTCTTCATCCTGAAAGTGCTGCTAAAACCAAGTGCTTCCAAGCAATGGCATGTAGGGAAAAAGACATTGAAGGTGCCTTCTTTAAGAATGGGAGGACCTGAGACTCCCACACCAAGAGGAGGCACAAAGGAGCCGTCGGACGAAGCCTGCCACTCAAGGGAAGAGTCTCCTCCCTTTCTGCTTTTCCATGTATCGTTTCTTGCCCACGGCCCTTGTTTTTAACATGCTAAAATGAAACAGGGTGGTGCAGTTGCTTTCTTTGGGCTTTAGAGAGTCAGGCTTTTGGAGGCCAAGCACCAGCTGTGAAGTTAAATTGATAAGATCTACATTTCAACAGAATAAGACATGTAATTCACCCTTGAAAAGTCAGAAGCCTTATTTCTGAGAACCTGCTATTTAAGAGAAGATTTGACTATGCTCTTTAATTCAGTCTAATCTACTCAGTCTAATTATATGCTCATTTCTTCTCTAGCTGAGAAAAACGGTAATATAAAAAAATCATATAAAATTTGAGATTTTTTTCAGCATTGCATGAGGTCATCAAGCTAGGGTCATGTAACTGCTGTGAAGACAACACCAGATTTTCATTGAAAGGGTTTGATAAGGGACTTGTATTGTTGCAGAGGGAAACACACTTGGAAAATCTCACAATTGAACTTGTTACTTCATGTAAAGCAGTAGCTGCAATAATAAGAAAAAAAAATCACGTCTAATTTCCTGAAAAAGTGGGAAGTGGAGAGAATATATTTTAATAGCAGTTGTATTATTAACTCTTTGAGATTCCAGTGTATTTCAGTGATCTCTAAACACAGCTGTACAGTAAAAGTGCCAGTGCTGGCACAAGCAGCATCTGAGAAAGTTCCCCATTGTGCCAAGACTGTGACATTGTGTTCTGCTGGAGATCTCTGGCTTCGTTTCATGCATACCTAGCAGATTTAGCAGATTGTGAAAATGAATGTTTTCCATTCTCATGGCTGATTTTTGCATGCATCTGTTCACTCATCTAAACCTTAGTTACATGCTGCTATGAGAATGAAAGGGTATAATTTTTTCCTTGGAAATTGGGATTGTTTCATGCACCACAATTTCTGCTTAAGGATCCTGCACAGCAATTGTGAAACACTTGTCTCACTAATGTCTTAGAAAAAATTATAGCTGCAGGGATGCATTTCTCTCTCCTTCTGCATGCATATCTGGGCTACATGTAGTAGGAATTATGTGCATAAATCAAGAGAAAAGTACTCCCCCTAGAATGGAAAATACCTGTTGGCAGGTGCTAAAAGATAAATATTTAAACATGGCATTTGCATATAACATTAATAAACCCACACTGATTATGTCGCAAATTCTGTATTGTGATTCACGGCGCTTACTTCACATACCAGGCTGCAAGTTCCTGTGAGTGCACAGAGTTTGAATATCGTAGCTGTGCTATATTACAGGGCTTACACAGGTGTTTATGTGCTGAACGCTCCTCATTTTATTTTTTTTGAAAAAACATAGCCTGGAAATTAGCTTGATACAATGAACTTGAATAGGGTTATGAAAGAAAATGGATGTATGTGACACTCCAGAATTAACAGTGTTTACACTCTCACTTCTTAAAGTTATATTTCTGGTGTGTTATATTTTCATGCTGTAATTTTTCTGTGTTAACCATTCTAAATACCCCCTAATATTAGATTTTTCCATAAAGGAGGGGTTTAAATGGCTTAACCACATTCTCATAAGAGATCTAGGCAAAGACAAAGACTAAGATTCAGATAGCTCTCAGCCCACCCAGCCCTTGCAACAGTGCTAGTAAATAGCACAAGTCTGGAGTTTTTCTTCAAAATTATTTGTGTTCTGCAGGTTTGTATTGCCTTTGTTGCAGAGATGTACTTCCCTGAGCCTTGTCCCCATGCCACCAAAATTAACATGCACCATCTAAAAGGCGAAGACAAGGATACAAAGGCAAAAAGCTATCAGTAGGAGCATTGTGCCCACAGTACTCTTAGCACAGTTGCTTCTTGTGCATCCAAAGCACCCATTAAACCTTTATATCACTCTTCAGAGACTGTAATTTCTTTTTCCATAGCATAAAGTTTACTAGGTCTTCTCTTTTCTGAGGCACCCTCTTTGCTGAGTAGTCACACAAAAGGAACAGAGCTAAAAAGTGAGTCCCATTAGTCATGCTGCGTAAGGTCCAGTGAAGTGGATTTCCAATTATTGCTAATTTATTCAAGGGTAAATTGTTGCACTGCGAGGGGCCGAGCAGTAGGGGTGGGTGCAAAGCCCAGCAGGCGCCTGGCGGGATGCGCCGTGCTCGGGCTGTCATGGTTGCTGCGTCTCCCAGGGCCTGGCTGCAAGCTGCAAGCACACACATGCAGAGGCCCCTCTGCCATCCCACAGGAGGACAAAGGAAAGATTGGGTTTCGTTGTCCCCGTGCTCGCTCTGGGGACCTAGACGTGGGAGCTGAGCTAGACCTGAGGATGGCTGGTCACAGGAATATCAGGTCTGCCCTTGTGGCTGAGTCCTACTGGGGGCTCCTGTGAGGATGGGGTGCTTCCCGCTCATCTGTGTCACCAGAGCTGCATGTCCCCCCTGGTCTAGGAGTGTGTCATGGAGGAGAAAGGGAGTACCATGGCCCAGGGCTGTCAGGTAGCAATGCCGCAGGCAACATCCAGGGCCCCAAGAGGTCTCCGGGTGAGCCTCCACTGTCACACATGCTTGGCTGTGCCCAGCCACAGAGACAGATGAGAAAGCGTGGCCATCAGCAGCTGTGTGCTTTAGCTGGTATGCTGTAGTCCAGGGAGCTCGTTGTGGAACACATCCCTGCTGCCTTGTGCCCAGACACAGTGTTGCTCCTTTAGCTTTGTCATCAGCATGGGTTCCAGACCATTGCACACCCGGCACTGCTCAGCTCTCCATTATCTTCTCTCCAACATCCGTGGCTCCAGTCAGGACACGTGGGAGAATTTTTATTTCATTTTTAAGACCCTGTCTCGTGCAAGCTAGTACATATGCTGTCCATGTTCCGGCAGTGCAGGGCAGGAAATATCCTCACTGACCTCACAGAGCAGCTAGTCAATGCTTTCTTATGCAGCGGAAGAGCTCGCGTGTGTGGGAATCTTAGCTAGTATGATCAGAGCCCTGGATAAAAACATCTTTGCAATTATTAGCTACACAGCCTTGTGGCTGAGAACAGCTGGTTTGGTTTTAGTGGCAAGCTGTGTGTGTCTGGCTGGGCGAAGTAGCTGCCCATGGGAACCAAGTCCTTCTGGGCCCTTCCCCAAGGGCCACTCTCTCTGCTCTGACTAAAGGCTATTTCCCAGTCGAGCTTGTCAGCCTTTCTCTGCAAAGGAGCTAGCCACTAATTTTTACAAGCTGTATCTTAGTGAACTTTTGAGGACCTTCTAAAAAGCTGAGGATCTTTTCAGTGAAGTTTAGACATGCTACTTTAAAAGTCTCATTTAGCCCATCCAAACCTCTACATCAAAGACAATTAAAGTGTTGCTTCATAGCAATCTTCTCTGCTCAGGGATCACGGTGCTACTTGCAGAGCCAGAAAGGCTGTATTTTCCTTCTCAGACTAGGAAGAAATACAGTAAAACAGGTGGGGTTTGGAGCTTTACAGGTTGGAATTAATGCTCCTGTCTCTTGCATTAATTTAAAATTTCCATTCTGTTAAACTCAAAGGAAAATCATGTTTCTTCAAGGAAACAAAATGCCCTTTGACTTTTAAGGCCCTGCGTGCTACGGGGTAGCAACAGTAAGAATAACCACTCTTATTTTACCAATTCCTATGTAGTCTATGATGCTTTGCAAAACTTTCCTGCACATTTTTAATATGTGCGTGCTAATTTGTCATGGAATTACAGGTTTGGGCAGAAGGTTGTAAAGTGTTTACATTTGTGAAGATTTTGGTAAACTGGAATGCTGCTGTATTCTCCACTGGTCAGATATTTTACATAATGGAGATGTAAGTTTGCTTGCTTCCCCTTTTTTCTTTTTCCATTATAAAATGTAAGAGCTGAGAAGCAATTAGAAATGGTGTTTTTCTTTTGGCAACTAAAAACTGTTAATAGTCGGAAAGTTATGTTTGCGGCATAGATTGCTAATAAAATTCGCCTCTTCCTGCCAAAATCAGAGAGTCCAATTTTCAACATCTCCCCAGTCTCTCTCTCTGCACGAGCCATTCACACCGAACTCACTGCACTTCCGGCTGTTTTGCTCGTGCACTCTGTCAAAAAATATTTTCTGCATCTCTAATTTCATCAAGATATGCTTGACTGCGAGTGTCAGCATCACCGAGCAGTAGTGTTTAATTCAAAATGCGCTGCGTCCGTGGCTGCGGCAGCTGAACAACTGAAATATCAGTGAGGAACCAGACCACCGAGGTGCCGCGGTTTGTTGGCGTGTTTGTGAAATTAGGTGGGAAACGTCACTCTCGTGTGACTGCCCGTGCTTCAGCAGTGCTCCGTTGACCATACAGCATCCATTTCTAGTATTTACTTCAGCAAAGCATTGTATGTAAAAGCTCAGGATGTAGTGGTTGTGTGTACCATATTATGAGAAATAAAAAATTCTCTCTTTTCTTCTCCCTTAAGTCATAGTAACATGTTTTTAAATAGCAGTCTGCAGTGATATTTATCTCATCTGTGCAATTGCCAAGGTATTTCTCACACTGAGATGTAGTCTGCGGTGTTCAGGCTTTGGTAGTCCTGGAGTCAGATGTGGGTAGGATGGCAAAGGTAAGAGCAAAGACTTGAGGAAAATAGATGGAAAGATGTGAGGTGTCTGCCTGTCTCTTAAATACGGATTGTTTTGGGGAACATCAGTCTTTTTTGAAGTGAAGCTTTAACATTCATGTGTCCTCACTTTCACTGTTGATTGTGATCTACCTTGGACACAATGGTGATTTTCTCCTATCCTGGCTATTTTATTGTCCTTATTTTATTGCCCTGCACAGATAGGTTTTTGAGCACTGACATGCTGGGAGAGGTGGATGCCCAGGTTATCAAGTGAGTGACATCGAGGCATTGCACTTCTATTCAGAGTTGCCTTTGGAGATGGTATTGTACAGTGGAGGGTCACGTGTTGCGAGCAGGCAGCTGCCTGGACCCTCAGAGGTGTGGGGCACAGCTGGGCTGGTGTGGCCCAACATGGAAAACAGGCCAGTGAACTCAGTTCACATTGTGTGTAAATCCAACCATTGCTGATCTTCCCCTGAGTATATTTAGCAAGGGAATTGGGTTTAGTGGGTGATTGTTTTGAATGATGAGCTGTTCATTACATGTTTTCTTTGACTGCTGATGTGAAATAATTGACAGATGAAATGTGAGAGGATAATTTCATGTTTCACACCAGTGAGTCCATTTTATTTGGTACCCTTCTCACATGATTGGGGAAGACTAGTGTCATATGACTCCTTTGCCTAACTGAATGGTGAATCAGCAGGTCAATGATGAGGTCATACCAAGGCCTCCCGAAAAGCTCTTTATTGTTGTTTGGGTTGGATTGGGTTTTGTGTAGGCTTCTGAATAGGTTTAATGATGAAGCATGCAGGTTAAATACTTTCCCCTTGGTTCAGATTTATTCCTGGTTGGCGCTGCCAAAGATTGCAATTCTCTGACAGAAACAATACTTGGTAGCAGCCCCTTTTCTGGCAAGTTTAGCAGAGTCACCAGTGGTTGGTTGGACACAGACGGTGGATGGTGCTTGCAGTTCAGGGATAAAATCTTTGTCTTGGGGATGAGCAGTACTTGCATGAGCTTGTGTTATACCTTGTTAGGGAAAACAGGATGCCTGGGCTCTGCCTGCATCAGGCAAGCCTAATACATCATGGGATTTAATCAGAAGAGAAGGGCTAGACACAAGTGAAACAAAACCTATGGTAGGTTTTATCCTGGTAGACGGGCCTGAAGTATCCTTAACTGCTTGCTTTGCTTCAGATGCAACTGGCACATAGCAGAGGGCAGCCCTGTGTGCCGTGAAATGAAATGACTGATCCAAACCACAACAGGTGCTCGTGGTGGAAATGAGACCTTAGTCTCCAGGAACAGCTCCCCAGAGCAGTCACCAGTGTTCACAGGCTGCTGCCCAGTATGGGAGCTTGCAAAGCAAGGCAAAAGTGCAAAAACCCCCATCCTTTCTTTACTACAGATTAGAAGTTATTGTTTGTGTTGTAATCCTGAAGCTTCATGGAGATCTACAAAATAGTATTTTTCTCATGTCTTTCAGTGAGAGTGCTTGGCTCTGAAAAGATAAGAGCATTTTCTTCTGCTGTCCCCATGGCAGAAGAGAGTGGGGGAGTCAGAGCATGGCTGCTAATGTGAGCACAACATTGGTGACACCATCCTGGCATTCAGAGTGCTAATCCTTTCCGTATTTCTGAGGTGCCTGTCAGTAGAGTTTCCTTGATGCACCAGGGGAAATAGAATCTGCTCTGGGAATAGAGCAGATTTCTAACTTACAGAGGGCTCTGCACAGTCGCCACCTCGCACACTCCTAGCACAAGATAAATAATTGCTCTACGTTTCTGCTTCTATCAATGGTACTATTCTTGTTCCCAGTCCCGATGCTCGGTCTCCCTGCCAGCAGGTGCGGGAAGCTCAGCGAGGGTGGTCCAGCGCGGCGCACTCTGCGAGAGGGGATCCTGTGTTTCTCAATAACAGCTTCTCCAACTGGCGGATGAGCCCCAGAGGGAGTCCTAGACAGTCCTGCGCTGGGCAGAAGAAGTTGGCAGCGACACAGGGCCTCAAGGATGTAGTTTATAAAGCCGGGAAAAAATCCCCTCCCGTGGTGCGGTGCTCTGTGCCAAGGCCATCATCCTTCCAGCCAAGGAGGGCTGGATGGGTCTCCCACAAGAGCCTGTCAACCCCTTTCATTAGGCAGCCAGAGAGGCTGCTGCTGAGTGATGCGCGGCACCTCCTTCCACCCCATGCGTGCTTCCTGCCAGCCAGGGGAACGAGAGGCTGTGATTAGAAATCAAACTCCGGTTTTTCTGCATGACTGTGCAGGGCATATTGGCATTAGAAACACACACACACCCCTTTATTTTTTTATTTAAAATATATAGTTCTGGGGGGGTTTTTTCCTGGCATCAGTGGTTTTGTTCTTACCCCACCATACCCTCCTCCAGACGCGTGGGTATGTGGGGGATTGTTTGGGATGTAGTTTTCAGGGTTTTGTCCGTCTCATTACAGCGAATGCATCACCTGCGTGACTCAGTCATTCTTTGGCTGCCTGGGGAGAGAGGCCTTCAAGAGCAGTTGCAACAATAATCCTGTCTCATTACGGCCCATGGCACTGCTGCTGTGAAAGTAGGCAAGCTAGCAGATCTCCTTCTTAGAAAATACCAGTCTAGCCGTGCGGAAAAACTACCTTCTATTACTGGGTAGTCAACACTATATTGTGGACTTCCGTAGATGGGGTAATTTAAATCACAATAATTAAAATGAAAAAGTGATGCCAGGATAGAGCAATTTCCTCTTCCTTCATCTGATATCTATAGTGGAAAAAGAAACTGCAAAAATATCTGTTGGTAACAAAAAAAAGAAATCAAAATAGATTCTGTAGCCCGCGGGTACACTAAATATTTGTAAAAAGCAAATTTACAAAATCCTCATATTTCTCTGTATTTGCCAGATGATCTTTTCCCCTGCATTTGGGGAAAGATGCTCAGACTGTATGCAGTTGGTTGGTCCCACTTTAAGTCACTAGCTCAGTTTGCCACTCTTGTGGTCTGCCAGGCTTTTCCAAACCACAGCCCATTCACTGGCATTTTCTTTGTGCCACACTTCTTCTGGTGAACACCCATCCTTAAGGTACAAAGGTTGGAATAGGTTTAGGTAAAGACTTAGGAGATTCCCTCCACAAGGAAGAACTGTCACCTGTCATTGAAGGCTCTTCCTATGAATCCATCTCTTCCTATAAATGCATCTAGGACCACTGGGAGCTGTGGTTCTATTGCACCCTTTTTCGTGCTCTAGCCGCCATCATGGGGCAGCATAAAGCTGCTTCCCTCTGCCCATACTGCGGCCCTGGCTTCCCCAGAAGCTTTTCCCTTTGTCTGCTTCCAGGCCTGACCAAGGAGCTCCCTGGAGCTGCATGGGGTCCTCCAAATGGGGGCTCCTGGAGCTGGAGTTCAGCTTGCTTGCACTCCCACTGAGTGGCCAGAATGGCACTGCCATATTTTAGAGAATTCACTGCAGGAACATCCTCCCAAACAGTAGATGTCCTTGCCAAGGAAGGGTAGTCAAGCTTATGTTTTCCATAAGAAAGATGTTTCCTGAATGATTAAAATTTTTTTTCTCTGATTCTCTGTATTAAAATATTTTTTTAAAAGAGAAAATATTTCTTCGCGCATGTGACTGTGTATTTTAAACATAATTAAAGGGAAACTAGTCTTTTTTTCTCCCTCTAAAGAGTTGAATTTATACATTTTAATATGAAGATATTCTCAGTAGGGAGCAGGAGCCTATCATTGGCTCCTACTACAGGCAACACAAACTGCAAATCTAAAAGAAAGGGCTATGGCACAGAAAGAAGGAAACGAATTTTAGATGCAGAGGGAGAATACAAGTATTTAGACCATATCTGTAGCTATAAAGCTAGAGATAAAAGGCTTTTTCCTTTATATTTTCTTTTTATTGTTTTTTATAGTGCAGTACAATACAAACATTACAACCTGGCTGACTCCTGCAGAGATGCCAGGCACTAGCATCGTGTCCAAAAATTAGCTTTATACATATGCTAAATTAAAGATTGGCAGCCGCAGCAGCACAAATCCCATATTGGCAGCAGTTTGCAAATCCCACGTTGGCAGTCTTCTCCACATGAAAGAAGAGAGGAAATACAAAGGGCAAAAAGCCCAAGAGTCTTTCTCTAGCAAATAGCAGCGAGTGGAACACAGAAACTATCTGCAGGGAAAAAAATCTCCAGATTACTGGAGATAAAAGAATATAGCTGAATCTGTGATGAGCTCAAACAAGAGCCCATTTACACCTTTCAGAGAAAGAGACATTAGTAAGCAAGTGTTATTTTGGTGGAAAGGGTGGGAGTCTGCTGCCAGACAGAGGACAGCACCAGCCCCTGCATGATCTGGAATCGAGGGGGCTGGGTTCTTCTCAAATACTTGTGCAAAGGTTCCTTTAAATCTCTTAAATTTGGCTTTTGCTAAATATTTTGGACCTATGGCATATAGGGTGAATTGGGTTCTCCTTCACAAATTGTGTGTTTTGATTTATCTGCAGGAAAAAATTATCGTGTGTTTTATGAACCAATCTAAATTGTCATTGCTTTTAATCCGTTCATCTGAACATCCATATTTTCATGTTAATTCTGTTTATAACTGTGTTCAGGGTGCGTTTTACAACAACAAGTGGTTTCTCTTATGTGTGTGGTTGGCAGCAGTTCCATCTAGGTCTGCTCAGTGGGGATGGATTACTTAGCTCCTTCGACCTGCCCACCTATGCCATTTTGGCTGGCCTGGCTCCCTTCTTTTTGCTAGTGTTGGACATAGGTCTGGTGCACAGCATCCCCCGCCTGTTGCATTTGGCTTTCCCACCCCCTGCAGTGTGGGGCACTGGCCACCACATCAGATAACCTGCCACGGAAACTGTGCCATTTCCAGGACGCTGTTTGATTTGCAGCAGCTCACACAATACAGAAGCGTGTGCTGGGAGACAACAAAGACCCTATAATGGGGATCAGAGCTGTGCACAGAGTCTCCAGCCACCAGTGCCATCTCCTGTGCCATCCAGACCATGCACAGGGAGAGCACGGGTGGATCTGGAATTACAGAGCACTCCAGTGTCTGTCCTGCAGGAGGAGGAGAGGCAGGGGGTCCAGCAGCAGCGCAGTGAGGACTTAGCAGCAGTGCAAGAGCTGCAGGATGAGAAAGACCACATACATAGCTGATGATCTCCCTTGCAAAGAGGGAACAAAACCACTGCCATGGCCACCTGGAAGCTGGTGATTGCATAGCTTTCTCTGCTACACTACCGAACATTCGGGGCTGCAGAGTGAAAGCCAGCAGAGCTGTTGGTCCTCTCTTCCCACAGATGATAGACATATGGGTTGTCAAAATAGTCTTTGCTTGCATTGGCTTTCCAGCTGCATCAGGAGATGGGATCTAAAGGCTGGACATGGGATTTAGACGAGGAGAAAGTGTTGTTACTGTATTATTCATTAGCTGACCTCTGCTAGTCATGTTCTGGACAAAGGCCCTTACGTTTTCCACTGAGGCACTCACTGCAGCCTGGCTGTGCTCCATGCTCGTGGTGGCTTTCTCTGCCAAGTCGGATTTTGCACGTTCACTCTGTGGAGTCTTCTCTCAACTCTGCAGACCTGGTTTTGTTCCCAGGGTTTTTCTAGAGCCTGTAGGACCAGCTGTGTCCTTGAGTTGTCTGCTTTTGGCTGCGGATGCCAGGATACTTCAAACAAGAAAAATTATCAAGTGGCACCTTCCAAGCAAATTGAAAAGCAGCTCTGTTTCACACAATAAATAGTTAGACTCATTTCCCTTTTGATAGTGTGGAATTGAACATCAGTCAAAAAGCAACAGAGTATATTAATGAAATAATCCAGTCAAGGACTATTAATCACAAAAGGCCTGCCACTCGTTCCAAGGATCCCTGATCCAGAGTAGGTAGAAGGAGAAAGTTATTTTCTTCTTGCTCCTCGGAACAGAGGATTTTTGACAGCCTCTGTGAAAGATGAATGCATGAAGACCAGCTTCCAAATTACAAGTAAGTGAGGAGAAAGAGCTTAGATGGACTTTCTGGTGATGACTCTGACCATTTGAAGGCATCACACAGGCTGGAGGATGTGACTTGGATCCGTGCTATTCTAGGCTGACGAATGCGCATCTTGGCTCTTGCCAAGCATATCCTTATTCCGTGATTGCATACTGTGCCTGCAGTACATTAAACCATAAGAGAAGAGTTCTGGGCAGGTTTGTCTGGAAAAGCTTGCTGTGCTGGGAATCTCTTTTGTTATCTCAAGTTCAAGTTTGATTTTTATAAGTCCTGATGCATTAGATGAAGTTCAGAGGAAGATCTGTAATTATGTATAGGCTTTGCTGTGTAAAATTCCTGGCTCTCGCAAAATCAGTATCATGTAATTCATAGCCGTTAATCCTAGTGAGAGTAAGCCTGTAAGGAGAAAATCCTTAGGCCATGGAAAGTTTAGGCCCTGTGTCAAGGCCTGTGTCTGCTCCTGAGAACAGAGAGCCTCTGTGAAAAATGAATGCATGAAGACCAGCTTCTAAAATACAAGAGAGTGAGGAGATAGGGCTTAGACTGACTTTTTGGTGGTCTGGCCATTTAAAGGCATCACACTGGCCGGAGGATGTGACTTGGATCCATGCTATTTTAGGCTGACGAATGAGCATCTTGGCTCATGCATCAAAGTTAAGCCACTCTCCTCATGAATCATCATGGCCCTGCACATAAGGGAGGGTAACCACATCCAAGGGACAGTCAGGTGGCTTTGGAGGAGTGGGAAGGGAAAGGGAATAAGAAGGAATCCATGATAAATCCGTGGTTAGTTGAGGGAAGTCCAGTCATTTTTGTGCATACCCACAGACTCTGATCTGGGCCAAAGTTACCCTCTTAGAAATTTTGAACAGCCTTCATCTGGCAGAGGGACCTTATGTTGCATCAGTGCTTCACATCAAAATTATTTTTAAATCTTGGATTAGGTGCTTTAATCATTAGGCACACTTCCCTGCTGACAACAGCTTTGGTTTTTGTAATTTCTTCATAGTACTTATCCAAAATGCTAGTGATGCTTCTCTTTTATTGTGTCAAGAACTTGCCACTTTCAGTGAAGTGTTCACATGCTTAAATTATTTGTACATGCCTTGCGTCTTGATTATAGTTAAACCAAACAATATATCTTTATCTCTTTTAATCTTTTTTTTTTCTTTGCTCCTTCTTGCTTCTGTAGAAACTTATTTCTATTCATAATGGTCTTTCTGATGACAAAGTGATCAGAATTAGAAGTAAAAACTGACAGTCCTGTTGCTGCTGAGCTGTGCAGAGATGTAGGTGACATGATACAGTTCCACTGGCCCCTTTTTTGATTACTGCACAGTCATATAGCACATCCCTCTCTTATTCTCATCCCTCATTAGCCACACTGCCACTTCGACTTTGTCTTTCTCACTCATGGTCTGTGGCTTTGAATTTTGTTTATATCCTTATCTCTTCTTTATGTAATTCTCATCCTCTTGAACCGCTTTTGATTTTATTTCATGTTACGGCCACTAGAAATTTTTAATAAGGTGATATTCACATTTTCTTCAAGACTATCAACATAGATGCAAATTAGGAAAAAAATCCAGCAGGAGTACCCTGGACACTTTTCTTAACTCAAACTGATTATTTTAGTGTTTATTTCAGCTTATGATCTGCTTAACATTCTTTTCCAGTAATGCATCTTTTTCCCCTTGAACATTAATTTTGAGTGCTCAGATCTCAGTGGTAAAATATGTAAATTGCATTGAATATGTGAGAAAATCTTGAACAGTAAAGTGCTGCTGCAACGCATAATTGTTTGAATTGTCCTCCTGACTCTACTGCATTATTTTTCTTCTATTATATCACAATGGGATGAGCACATATATCAAAAAGCTGAAACATGCAGGAATCATGACCGTCTACTCCTCCCCCATGTCCTGTCAGTTTCTTCATCCCAGATTAGTGTCTGTTGGCTTGGGAAGCAAAGAGGGAGCAGATGGACCACAAAATGAGATTCTGTAACCTTCTTACCCAATAGATCTGCTTTCTGCATGTATTCAGACATATTTACTTACTGTAGTGACAATTATCAGTTTTATTTCTTTTAAGAAAACCAAACAACTTCAGCTCAGTATGAAAGAGCAAACTAAATTGTCTTCTGGCACCGTTGCCATCCATATAATTTCAAATCAATTAGGAGAAATGTGGCTGGATTCCTATTGCACAATACCTGAATATGCCTATTAAATTCATAGACATGCATAGGTATAAGGGGACAGACACAGCATGTACATTCTCTGGACTCTTAGGTAACTTTTTATTGTTCATAACACAGGTCAGAAGAGCACAGTTGTTTATTTCCTGATGTACTTTGTTTGAATATATTGTTTGGACAGCCAGAGGAAGCATCTTTTTATTTGCGAATGAAGGGAGTTGGTTACAAACGTAACCAAATAGTAATAACTACAAAGCTTCAAAACCATTCTGCGATTCTATGAAAATGCATCAAGTAAAGAATTCCATTTATTCAGAGACTTGCATGTTTCCTGTGCCTCACTCAAGGTGCACCCATTCAGAGCACTAGACGTATTTTAAATGAGAGGAAACAAATAAATGTTTGGTTAGGGTGTAGCTGTGAATGGAAGCTGCCCTCAGCCATGCAGCATGTCAGTACAACCACACACTGAGCTCAGATCCACCGCTCAGTGTAATATTCTTATAGCAGCAGAGGTCTCTACCTCAGCCTTTCATATTAGGAAAATGCTGTGTGTCTCATCTGGAATGGGAGACACCAGCCCTGAAAACACTGAGGTGAGATTCAGCTTGTCTTTTGTAGCTCTCTAGGAAGAAGGTGCTTCAGCTGAGGGAGCTGGGTGCCTCCAAAGAACAAATAATCTCAATGCCTCAGGCAGCCGCTCTAGAAGATAAATCTCCTTCCAGATATATGGATCTCTGTAACAAAACCTCTAGAAAAAAACCTTAGAGCAGACACCAAATTTGTAGATGAAAACCTTAGAGCAGACACCAAATTTGTAGATGACTCAGGCTGGATGCAAGGAATCCAAGTATATTGTGACAACGCATTTGGCCAAATACAATGCTCCTGTAATGAAACAAGTGCCTTCACTCTCATGCTGAGCGAATGAGACTTGTCCAACAAGTATATGGCACACATATGGCCCTGCACTGGAAGCGCTGGTTATCTTCCTTAGGAGGAAAAAGGAACATGTTAAACCTAGTGATTAGGAACTGGGAAAAATAAAATCCAGAGGTAGAGACTCTGAGTGCAAGAATTGCCTGGCTGCCTTATATACACGAGTGCATTGCCAAGAGCTGCAGGTGTTCAATCAGACTGCTTTTATTTGAGGTGCCTAACGTGGATTTTGAAACCACCATGTAGGCAACCCGGCTTGAAAATTGACCTTAATTTCTTCTAATTGCATGTCTTATTCTTCATTATTTTTCTTGTTAGAGACAGAATTTTGAAAGGCGATTCACTAGTGCAGCTATTTTTGACTCATCGCTGCCTGTCTTACTTTGTGTTATTTAATGGGTTCCAGTGGCCATATGCTGCAGAGAATCCTGGAACAAAGTGAGTAAACTGGGAGGCATTGCTCAGAAGGATAAATTTCACAGTTGGAAACACACTTAATACTAAGCCTTCTAACCAGTTTTTCCAGAAATCGCAAGCTTGATTGCCATGATATCTGAACATGGCATTAGCTACTCTAATGAGGAAAATAATTGATATGCTATGGAAATTAGGTCTAATTAGATCTTGTTAAGATAAATATCTCAGTTCAGCTGAAAACTTGAAGAGATAAATTTTGCAGCATTCCAGATTATAAATATGACCCTTGTTCTTCACCCCCCTCAGCGTCTTGGGTTACTACTGGTAGAAATGGATGTGAAAAGCCTCCTTATCACAATCACTACATTCTATACCCACTTGACGTGGAATAAGTGACAAAGAAGACGGATAGTTTAAACTTTACAAAGCTTAAAACCTATTTAATTTTTACATCAGTTTTAGACAAAGAGCCAAGTTTCAGAACTCTGCAACCAAATGTGTCCTGCCTATTCATTTTCTTATATTAAACAAATATAATAATGTTTATAAATTTTCAGATCCATGGCAAACAATGTTCCTCAGTGCTCTTTACCACTGTTTTCAATGACTTTAGAACAACATTAGCGCCAAATTTCGTCAATATCGTCTTAATGGAGGATAAATAGTGAATGCGAACTGTAACAAAATCAAAGCTCCTTTTAAACTTAAAAGGAAAAAGAAGAAAGAAAGTCCAAAAGTATATAAGCTGGGCCAACCATAAGGTGGCTAAATTTCATTAGTATTTAGACCAAGCAGATGACCGATACATCCATGTATACTTTGCAAGGTACTGCCAAGCAATGGGCCAAACTCATATTCCCTCTTCATTGGTGGAGTTGCCATAGGACTCAGAGCAGGATGAAACCTTGCTGGCAGCTGCTTTGTTTTCTTCCATCTTGCAAAAAACACAGATCCAAAATATTTACTGTCCCAGTGGGCTTGCGTTTCCATCTTGCACACTGACACTTCTTCTGCAGTGCAAGAGACGGGAATTCTACAGTAATTTTAGTTTGATGTTTTTTTCATTCTCACAGAATAAGCTATTTAAAGTGAATACTTTAAAAGTCTGTCTTCAGATATTATCTTTTCAGATCCCCTGAGCTAATGACCTACAAGCCCTAAAACAACTTACCCTGTAGCAACACAGACCATTTTAAAAACATAACATGTCAAGGGGCCAATTTCCCTTATTTGATGCAATTCCTTTGCTGTCAGCCTGGCAGAGCTGGCAGCTTTAGACAGCTGTTTCTGTTCCCTGCAGTCAGCAGCTTGCCTTCTGGGGAGCAGGACGTGCTGGGGGGCGACTCTGCAGAGCCCCGGGGACACCGCCTTGGTGCACCAGTGCCCCTGGGAGCCAAGGGCATGAGGAAAGCACAAGGGACCAGTCTGGGCTGGGGGGATTTGTCCATGAGGACCACCACTCCAGGAGGCAGGTCCACCAAGTGGTCCCTGCAGTGATAAGGGTCTGATGGCAAAAAGCACAAAGGCTTTTTCTAAGCAAATCCACTCCCTCTGAAAAACAAGGAAACAAAAATCCATCTGTATGTCCTGTTCATGGCAAGTCTCGGGCAAGGGGAAAGGTGAATGATCTGATGTTTGCAGTCATGGTTCCTGACAGCTTTTCAATGTCTCTGCATCTTGATAAATACATACCTCTGTCCATTGACCTTTTTTCTTATCAGTGTGGGGGAAACTAGCTCGCAGGGCAGCTACTGTGTAATTTCCCTGGATGAAGGAGAATAATAAGAGAGTAAAACAAGATGACTCTTCCTATGACCTTTAAATATTAATAAATTAAATATCTATTTGCATCACTCATTTTCTATTATTAATGTATTTCTCTTCGGTTATTCTTGGCCTGTCTGGTCATTACCACCAGAAGATTCTGTATCTTCCATTTCAGAAAATACTTGCAAGAATTGAGAAGATTCCCAAAGATTTCCTCCCTGTATATATGTGCGTACACAGTCACTGGATGAGATACCATGCAGAACAGCAGCAGATGTATGCAGATTTCTTCTGTGGAGGTCTATAGTAATGATTTCTCTATTTAAGCCGCACAGCACCAAGGCAGCAGTTGGGTTTTTTTAAAAAAAAATCTATTTACTCTTTTTGTGACAAACCTAATGATTGCAGAAATGAGAAATCAGCCTGCAAACAGTCCAAATTTAAATAAAATCACCCCCACACTAGACTATAACAGTGGCAGATGGACAGAGGAAGAAAGTGTATATAGTCATATTTTTTGCCATTATAGTATAGACCCTTTCAGATTGCAGCAAGCGACTTGCCATCTGCAAATCTGAGTCTTTCCTTTTCTGCTGAGGCACTGATTCAAAAATCACGATTTGTGAAGTTTGAGTTAAAGTATTAAGAGGCTTATGTCTCATTTTAAAGGCATACTGATCTCCTGATTTTACTTCAAACGCATGGGAAAAGCATCCTGAAAATTTCCCTCAGCTTCTTCTTAAGACAAAACCCAAAGCCACTGGCTCGAGCTTAGGTATGTGGTGAGGTAATGGGTTCTGCACATGAATAGCTTTTTGTCAAATAGTCTCTTATTGCTGTTGTTCTCTGGCTTTTGTTTGGTTTACTCTTTGAGGAAGTGATTTGCTCTATGCCTATAGGATATGTAGATCACACTGGGCACCTTCCTTACAGCAGCACATACTGACAGCAGCAGTGAGCATTTGGTTTTAACGCTGACCCTCTGAAGAGAGAAGAATCTGATCACTGCATAAATGTCATTGATTTTTTTAGGGCCAGATCTTTATTCAAATGGCCGCTGATTTAGTGGGAGTGTTAATTTCATACAAATTTGCAAACAAAATCTGTGCACATTTTAAAAACCTCTCATTGTGTCTACCCACCTCTGCTTTCCACGGTTTTATCCGACCCTAAGTTTGCGAAGGATGTGACCGTCACAGAGATCAGACAAACATACCCAATTTGCAGCCTACCGGGGTTTCTGATGCTTTCGCACTAGGGGCAGGGAGTTACTTCATCTAGGGGTCAGGACTCTTACACAGGTTTAACTTACCAGTAACCAAAAAATCGCCTCTAGGTATGAAAGCCTATTTTGAACTTGTTTAAGAAGAGGAGGATGCAATTAAATTCTGGCAATTCCCCTTCAAGAGGTGCTGCAGTATGCTTTGCGATGCAGTATTTCTAATTTTCACCAGGTCAGGGTTGCTCTCTGTGACGCAAAAAAAGAAAAGGTTTATTTTGCTAATCGTACATGCGAAAGCCGTGTACAAAATAAAATACTAAATACAGTAATTACAGTAATTTTTGTTAAAATATTTTTACACAATAAACCTTTGGCTTTGAAATCTCTACCAGAAGCAAAAGAAAAACAAACTGTAATGAAAAAACTGAAATCAGAGGCCACTAATAACACTAAAGGGAGCCCAGAAGCCAAATTAATGTTTCTACAAAGAAATACTTTTCTACACCAGGCAAATTCCTAGTAAGACCTTTACCTGGGTCTTTATAGACAGGATTCAGATTTCATTTTGAAGCATGTTTTTTACAAACTGTTTAGTGTTCATATGTCATTACCACTGTTGGGCCAGATTGCACCTGGCATCGATATAAACAAAGCTTTGGCAAGAATTCTTTCCTTTGGGATGGAGACATCTGATTTTCAAGCTGAAAACATGTCAGTGTTGCAAGACACTCCAAATAGCCTGTTTTACCAGTGCAGTAAATTAACCCGCCTGGTGTAGTGTTAAATGCTTTACAAACATCGACTGAAGGTGAGGGAGGGAAACAGCAAAAAACAAACAAAAACATTTCAATAACTTGTTTGACTACGAGCAATGAAAAAAGTACAAGCGAAGCTTGAAGGGAGGGGGGGTATGCCTAGGAGGCAGCACAGCAGAAAAACAAATTTTCAGAATTTTGTCCTGTATTTAACCCAGAGATTGTGTGCCATGGTGTGAGAAGACACAGAAGGAGCAGAGCAAGTTATATAGATGATAGAAAAAGCATCTTCATTTGAAAAGCAGATCAGGATAACAGCAAACAGTGACTCTAACTCATCATTGCCTTGTCTAGAGGAGAAAGGCTTTTTGAAAGCTATTGCATGAAAGAGGTTCACCTTTAATGCCACAAAACACTGGTGGACAAAGACTACGTAGGCAAAACAGAGGATAAAATATTAGGCTATCCCCCTTGCTTCCCCATTGTTCAGGATGAAAAAGCTGAGCTGAACTTCTGGGCACGCAGAATTGGCTGTGTGAAAGCTCTCATCGCTAGATCGTGCATTTGTGCTAAGCTTGAATGGTCTAGAGGACAATGGGGTTCATCCTGCCTGTGGCTCTGCAGTGATTCTGCAATATAGATGTGAAACAAGAATAGCTGGAAAGTAGGTCCACATGCGTATGGAGTCGAACAACGGCCTGTCCTGAGAAACACAGGCAGAAGTAGTGTTCTTAAATATATATATTTATATAGCTGTTAGACTGAAGCCATTTTGCTACTCGTCTTGCTATTTTAATTGTCCTAATAGCTGTCTGTTTACAAACATGCATGTAAGTGGGCTAGAATAATTAATTAATATTCATAAGCATTCATAAAATGTGACAAAGTTTATGTTAGGGCAGATGTTAATTCCCGAGAGGATTACGTTACTATTAAGTGTAAATTTATATTAGTAAGATCCAGCATGGATGATTCTTGCTTGGCCAGCAATAGAGGACTTAGCATCCATACTGGCAGGGAATATATCTGGTCAACAGGAAAGGAAAACTGGCCAAGAAACTGCCAACACAGAATCTGAAGCTGTGAAACCTGGTCAAGAAGAAGTAAAGCCAAATAAGCAACAGATGAAAAATTATCTTAAAGCAAAGATCAAATCACTCAGTTGGAAATGAGAATTGTATTGGAAAAGGTGATGCTGAGAGCATGAAGGGACATGAGAATTTTAAAAACAATCATATTAATAAATAAAATGGAGTGCTGAATACTAGTAATTTTTTTTTAGTGGACCTTAACATTCAAAAAAAAAAAAAGTAGACAGTTTTAATATGCTCAAAGACATCTGACGAATAGCAGAGAGGACTTCTAAACTTTTCAAACCGTTTGGAGGAGGATGCCAGAGGTCTCAGTGCACAAGAGCCGTGGACATACTGGAGACACCTCAGGAATAGGCTCCAAAAACAGTTGAAGGAACTCTCCTCTGAGGAGAGGCTTAGAGAGCTAGGACTGTTCATTTCGGGGGGATCCCATCAATGTATATAAATACCTGCAGGGAGGGTGCAAAGAGGGCAGAGCCAGGCTCTGCTCAGTGATGCCCAGTGACAGGACTGGAGGCAATGGGCATAAGCTGAAACAGGGGAGGTTCCCTTTGAACATCAGAACACCTTTTCACTTGTCGGTGACTGAGCACTGACAGGTTTCCCAGCGGTTGTGAGTTTCCATCCTTGGAGATGTTCAGGAGCTATCTGGACACAGTCCCAGGTGAGCAGCTCTGGGTGTCCCTGCTTTAGCAGGGGCATTGGACAAATGACCTCCGGAGGTCCCTTCCAACCTCAGCAATCCTGTGATTCTTTTACTTCATCTGAAGCGCAGTGGAGAAGGTGATATATCAAATGAAGAACCAGGAAAGAAAGAGACTTTCGTAAGATACAAACTTTACAATAATTTTCTGGTGCTGTTGTACCTTGTACAGCACCCTCAGATATTGGAGTGGTCTAGTGGGTTCAAGAAGGACTTGTTCCTGCACCTGTGCTGCAGAAACCTACTATCTCTAAAGAGGAGACTTCCTAGGAAATTTACTGATGATTGCTTGCCAAATCAAAGAGTGGGAAGAAAAATGGGTAGGGAACTAGCCAACAGAAAAAGCCAAAGAGCATTAATGCCACTGTGTGTTTTGTCCTCAGAAAATAAGTTGAGTTCTCTAGATGTGGAGTAACCGCTAGGACCACTTTGGACTGTGTTGGCTCCAGCCCCATCCTAAGCAAAAGCAAAGACACCTTAACCAGGAAAGGACATGAAGGACCTTCTGTATCCAGCAGCAGAACCACACACCAGCACAAGCACTGCAAGCACACTGGCGGGGACAGTGCCTCAGTGCCCAGCTGGAATGAGCAAATGGAGCCAGCGAGCTTCCGGAGGTTGCAGGGGTGGCTGCCAAACAGACACGATGCTTGGTGGCAGGCTGGCAGCACAGGGAGAAGCCACTGCCAAGAAAAGGGAAGGGAGTATCACCTGAGTCCCACCAGGGTTAACCTGCACCTGATGCAGATGATGGGAGTGGGGATTCTGGCTGGAGAAAATGTTTCTGAGCACTTCGGGGGGAAAACTACCTTCTGTTCTCAATACAAAGCACGTTATTACTGGGCCAATCAAAAAATATAAACATGTTTAGCAAGTAAAGCAGGACAGTTTCCCAAAAAAGAGATTTTTTAGACAAGTAGAACACATTTTCACTAATCTCTTTTGGCAATCCTTCGTTCAGAACAAGAAGGAGAATCATATCAAGTCAAAAGGACAAAAAAATTGCTACATACATACTTTGTTCAGACAGTTACACAACAGTAAATCAAGTTGGGCAAAAATATAAGAGGAAAAGGAAGTGAGAAAAAAAGGCAGTTTAATGGGTGTCAAACTTGTAAACACTGAATTCTATTTTATCACTGTTGGTTTAAAATTAATATCAGATAAACAAAGCAGCAGTACTGTATTAATGCAGTTATATTGCTGTAAAATCCTGATTGTACAAGATTTTTTTTTCACACAGGATAAAAAATTATATTGCTAGTAGCATTTTAGCAAATAGTTTCATGCCAGAGCTTTGCATCAACTTTGTGTTATTGGTGTCAACTAAATCTGAAGTAGTTAAATCAGTACAAAGTCCAGGCTGACCCCAGCATTTATTGTATGTTTTTATAAATGGTCCAAAGCTGAACCCATCTTCTTATTAGTCTTTTACTTACACTGCATTTGGCAGAGTCATTGTCCAGAAAGTGAGAGAAAATACCTGATAAGCCATGTGTAAAGAATTTGAACTCAAACCCTGACAGTCTGCTTGAAGTGAATGAAATTCATGTCAGATTTGGACAGATGCAAGAGTAGGTAACAAAAGCACAGGTGAAAGAGCCCTGCGTATTCAGGCCTGGAAAAATGTTATGAAGGGAGCCACATAAATGAAGGCAAAAGTTGTGTTAGTCAAGTAATCAGTGATTTAACAAGGTGCTCTGCTTCCAGATGCCCCTGCCGGTTATGCTGAGTAAATTTTATGGGGAAATGTATATGGATGCAAGAACGGGGGCTTGTAGTGGGGGTTGTTAAGGGATGCAGGCATTTACTTGAGTCCTACCTACTACTCCCCTCATTGGCACAATGAGGTGAAACGGTGGGTGCTTAGCTGGCTGGGCTCTGGTGCAAAGAAAAACAAAAGCAGCTCAAGAAGTTCCTTTTTCCACGTTGCCCTTCCTAGCTGCTTATTGTCATTGTTTGCCATGCCCTTGCTTGCAGTGGTGCAACTGTTTGTTTGGCCAGGCTGTAAACAGGACTGATTAAATGGGCTGGGGTGAAAAACAAAATCCTACTCTCCCACACAGAAAAACCTGAGTTTCTCTAGTGGGATTGCTTTAGTGATCCAGTTTGCATCTCAGCTCAAGAAAAAGTTGATTGGAAATGCTTGCATAAGGAAAAAGAAGGGCATGGAGTGGGAATAAGCAGAAGAGGGCAGGAACTGCTTAGATGTTGCAGAAATAATAATATATTGCTTTATTTTATCGTTTTATTGGGAAATATGCACCAACTTTACTTTAAACTTCATAGATATTCCAGAAGCTGCACTGAGGAGCACCTTCTCAGTCAGCCTAGCACTGAAAAATAATTTATTTCATCAGGAAAGTAAGTTGAAGAGAAGCTTAGGGAAAGAAATGTCACAAGGTCCAGTAACTTGTTCCACTGCAATCAGGAATATTTAAATTAGGAACTTATTCAGGTTTTGAAGAACACCAGTAAACAATTTTCTCCATGTCTATAAAGGTGTGTATTGTATTGTACCAGTACAATACATCCATCAGTGATGTACAAATACCACCCTACAACTGTAGGATTGACACAGGTGAGATCTGACCTAGAAAACAACCACCTTCTCAGGTCCCACTTTCAAACTGGAGAAAAATCTCAGTTCCTTTGACACCAGTCACAGGTCTAGGCAGGAGAAAATTCACATTGTCAGGTTTTGTTTAGACCACAGAACACAAGTGAATTAATTTCGAAAATGTTCCTACTCCTTGCCATGAATACATGAGTCATGGAGTTTATTATTTTTAATAATTTTATTTTGTGCCAGGGATCACTCTCTGCCTCAGCTAGTCACT
The DNA here is from genome assembly GCA_013397845.1 of Melanocharis versteri. Classification (NCBI taxonomy): domain Eukaryota; kingdom Metazoa; phylum Chordata; class Aves; order Passeriformes; family Melanocharitidae; genus Melanocharis; species Melanocharis versteri. Next base: position 197,237 of record VZTG01005312.1, read on the forward strand.
GCTAATGCGGGTACTGTTTCCCTTCTCCCACTTCTGGGATGTGGGGGCGGAAAGAAGGGAGAGCAACTGCTTTTGTAGTGCTGCTCATCCTTCAGAGGCTCTGCCAGAAGGTGTAGTGGGCTTTGCCTCATCATATGGAGCATCTGAGAAAATGTTGCTGGCAGGACGTGCTAAAACCTGCATTTGGGATGAAGTGGGATAGTTGGGTTCCTTGACTCACCCGGTCACCCATCCAAGTGGGATTTCTATCAAAAGGAAGCCCTTCTTTTGGTAGAGAAAGAAGAAGGATTTCTGGCAAAATCCAGCTTAATGAGGAGGGTCTTTGTTAAGGTGAGCACTGGCTGAGAAATACAAGCGCAAAACAAGTTTGCTTTGCAGGAAGGCAGGAGTTGTGTCAATTTAGGGCAAAGCTTGTTAGATCAAAGTTTCCTGTGTTGAACATCTCATAACATTATTCTCCCAAGGAACTAATTACTGCAATTACAGGCTACTTCTGCAATGCTAAATGCTTGTGATCCAAGGAGAAATCCCTGCTGCCCTCATCTAGTGTGGTAGAGGGGCTTGTGCCCCCATGGCATAGGGGCAGATCTCCAGAGCACATTAAGTGCAATGATGGATAAGTAGCACATGGGTGCCCTGTGTCTCCTCATGGGGTTTTGATGGAGTAGCTAGGTTTGTAGTATGGTTGTTTTTTGAGTGGTTTTTCTTGATTTCCAGCCTATGAGCAGGGTGGCATACAACCATGAGATTTTTAAACTTCAGCTGAGGATGTGTTTTGCTATGAACATGAGCTGTAAACACTTGGACTTAGGGCATTCTGTGGGGCTTTGATCACATTACAGAATATTAATTTGCTGATTTACCAATGCAGATAAGGCACTTTATGAAAATTCAGATAAGAGCTGTTAATCAGTATTTGCACAACACCAGAATCACAACAGTTGTTTCAACCTTTCTCTTTGAAACAACTAGCTTTATTGAGACTGTAGGCAGACTGGGAAAAGTTTCTTCTAGAAAAGAGGAAGGATAAAAGATGCCATGGCACACCTAACCTGATTTTTCTTAATGCCTTCCTCGTTCCTAGGGGCTATTAAGCAGCTTGGGGCAGCCTCTGATTCCTCCAGTAAAAGCAGGCATAAAGTTCTGGCAAGTTGGGTGTTTTTGAGAAAACCTCTGTTTACCATTCTTGGCTTTAAGGTTTTTTTTCAATTGATTTATTAAATAACTGAGGCAATAATTTGCCAATCTTTAAAACATTTGATCCATATCTCACTTAGAATCGTCACACCTGAAATCAGCTGCTGAACAGGGATGGAAAGTTTGCTAAAGGAGATGTACTTTTGACAGACAGCAGTGTAGTTCATTATCAGTGTTAACCAAAAGATGCGCTTGTAAAAATAAAAAAACGGATGTCTCAACATACACATTTTACATAGTTATCTGTTACATACTGTCAAGTAAATAAATCTTAAACTGTAATATTTTTAAATAAAGAATTAACATATAGTTAAGTTCGGATGAAAGAAAAGTATAACCCTTTTTTAACTGATATATTAGATTGCATATTTTGCGGCCTTATTTCGTCATGCAGCAGCTCATTTGGACTGTCCAGGAAGACTAATTAACACTAATGCTTCCAAAGAATTTTCATTTGTGATGCTAATCTGTCACAAAACCAAAAGCATCTTCAGAAAGCCAGGGAAAAAGTAGAGAGACTACTTCTTGCAGCCAGCTTAAATTAGTGTTAGCTTGATTTGTGTTAATTGAAAAGTTGTTTATATCTCTTTTGTAAGTGTTTATAAAAATTGGCAGACAGAAGAAAAGATGCCGACCTACATGAACAAAACTTTCATTTATTTAAGCTGCTGTATATTTTACTATCATTTAAAACCTCTTGAAACATTTCTGTACACATAGTCTTAAGGTGTAGGCCTGTCTCTGTGTTTATGTACACGCGGACACACGCACACAGACCACACTGTGTTATTTTTGCTACTGAGACATTTATCCTCAGTACTCATATTATGTGAATATTTCTACGTGCCAGTTCATTCCAGCAGCCTACTAGCCTCTGTTTGAATTTCTCCGAGGCATGCGCAAGTCAGAAAAATACCTTGATGACAACTCGTGAAAATGTCTTGCTATTGCGCTCGTATACACATCCTTGGATAGTTAGGATCAGCAGAAATTTAGTGCTTGCGTAGCTGAGCACCCCTAAAGTTTATTTGGATTCATGAGCCCTGGCTCCTGGGCTGCCAGCTGGGCAGCCTCAGGCTCTTGTTCACTGGTTCTCCACATTCTCAGAGTCTCAGGACAGGCCACCTGACCATCATATGTGAAAAGCGCCCAACTCTGATGGTGTTGGATAGACCCCCACCCAATATCTTTAGGATCCACGTTGTCCACACTGGCAGAGGGAGGGAGAGGCTTGCTAGGCTTACATGGGAGCAAGCACTCCCAGCTGTTCCTAGACAGCTTTTAGAGATCTTGTCTTTTTAAAGTACAGGACAGGTATTGTTGATAAGTGCACTGATGTGTTCCCAGACCTTAAATGAAACTTCTAGAGAAATAGGCAGAGAAACTTGGTTTCCTCAGCAGAGCATAATTAAACTGCTGCTTAGTTCACAATGCTGACTACTGACATTTGCATCATTTTAGTGTTGCTAGACCATGTACTGCATGTAAGGGCAATTAGCAGAGCAGAGAGAAAAGCAGCAGATGCTAGAAGTGCACAGAGTTAGATGAGTCATTCTGATGTCATGAGGAATCTTTTTCAGACAAGTGAAAAGGTTGGTATTAAACAAAAAAAAAATAAAAGACCAAATAATTATTAAAGAAATAATATGAAGGTTTCAGGAAAGAGTAGCAGAAAAATCAATGTCTTGCGGTACTCTAAAACGTGTGTTTGCCTGAACTAAAGAGGAGAGACACCAACATACGTGGTGGAGACTCTGTTCTCCCTCTTCCTCCCCAGTCCTGATCCTTCTTTCCTTTAGGGTTGGTTACATGGTGGGTTTGGTGTGTTCTATGCTGAACCCAAATGAAATGTGTTTTAAAATTTTTTAAATCTTTAAAAAGTCATTAACTGATTATCTGCTCAGAGGTAACAATAAGAAAATATTTAATAGCCACTTCCTGGAGGCTTTGTGCATATTTTACAGCAGTTTTTCAGCCTAACAAGACTAACTAGAAATACATACTTGCCATTTCAAAGATTTATTCTCACAAGTACCTGATGCATGTAAGGTAGAAAGCAAGTCTCATGAGACAAGTACCTCCTGCTCTCAGAAGTGCTCTGCTCCACATTTACAATTTTGTTTCCTTAAAAACAAATGTAATTTGTCTTTTCTCTCACCAATCTCATTTCTGAATTTGAAACTAAATGGCATTTGTATGATATCATTCTGTATGGCATCGCTTCACTGATGGAAAATTATGCATGCAGAAAATGTCAGACTTTCCTACTGCAGAAACTCTATTCTGCACAAAAGCTACTATAAGTATATAACAGATATGTGCACTTCTGCAAAATCTTATTTGAGAGGTGCATTCATATGGCATGCACTAATATAAGTGACAAAAGATTCAGCAACATCAAGTTCTGTAAACAAACCACTCCAAGAAATTAACATTAACACATAATTGTATGTTTTTACCATGTCAGACATGTCACCAAAAAAAAAAAAAAGAACTTGAATTGTGATTATAGTAATTAATTTTTCCTCTCCTATTTGAAACATGCCAACTTATTATGACATTGAGGATGATAGATTCTGGCCTGCCTTTTTAGTGCATCATATATTTACATTTCCATATGAAGAATCATTACCAAAAGATGTTAACAGGATGAGATCTATAGATAAACGCGTATTTAAGTATGACTACTATCTTTACATTAGGACTTGGAGGTCTTCAGAAAAAAAGGGGGGAAGACTAGGCAAGAAAAATAAAGCAAAACAGAGATTTTGTCCTCAAAATCAGGTAAGTCTAGAAATCACAGTGCTGAAAAGCAGGATTGTAGGGAATTGTACCAGTTGGAAAAGAAAGAAGAAAATGTAATTTTTCCATCTGCTGTTAATCTGACCATCTTTGCTTCATTTTTGCTGTATTAATAGTGTGTCCAAGGTGAGTGGGTGGCTGAACTTCCAGTTCTGTGGCATTCTTCCTTCCAGTTCTGTAGCTTTTCTCTTCTGAAGTGGGAATTTCTATGTTTTGACATATAATGTAAAGGAAAAAAAAAGGTGAGAAAAATAAAAAAAAGGAAAAAATGGAAAGGTCCATTCAGATGATGGGAAGCTGTTTCCAAATACTGTTACCAAAAGCACCCATTTAGGTGCACTTACACTGTGTGGTTTTATCAATGAGCGTGAGGGGCTCCTTCTTTGCCGCCACCCCCTTCCCTGAGCCTCGCGCTCTGCCTGCCGGATCCCATCCGACAGTAGAGCTGATACCGCACTAATCCCCGCAAGTTTGGGACTAATGAACTAACTGCTGGGCTGCCGCCACGGAGCTTGGTCCCAAACTATACTGTACTTCACACTCGATTTATTCTCCAGATGGCGAGACTGCGCAGCCCTGCCGCGAGGGACCACCTCTTCCACTGGAGTGTAAAAGTGGACGGATGTTGTTTTCTTTGCAGATTTGGTAATTCAGAGCTAGAAACTCATGAGGATGGTTAGTTATTAGGTTTAATGGGTGCCAGTGGAGCCGGCAATACGTGTATTCCCATTTTTAATTTCGGTGTCTGTGTGTTTGGGTAGCAATGGGTTTGTCAGCAATGCTGCGTCACCGAAACCTTTATCTTCACCAGTTGGCGTAGCTGCACGTGGTAATAAACCTCTTCCTGTGTCCTCCTCAGAGTCAAACAGAAGGAGTGCTGAAGTAGCCACCCTGACCAACCTTTTTTTTTCCTCAGTGAGCTTTCCAGCACAAGTTGCAAATTGAGAGTATTTTAATAGAATTACTATTTACCATGAAGCTCTCTGTTATCTTTCTCTCTGTTCAGTTTGATGAAGAACCCAACTCACATGGGACCCGAGGAGGCTACCACCATCCCAAGCTACCTGAGCATGAAATATTTTACTTAATGATTTGGTTTATTTCATTCTCAGCTATTCTTTCATGACAAAGTATTATCTGATGTTGTAGTTCTCATGTGAAGAACAGGGCAAATATTTTTCTCACTATTCCATAAAAATTCTAGTTTTCCCATTCTTGGCAGTAGGGATCTTATTCTATCAAGGACTACCTTTTTCTCTGTTACACTGTTGAAATAGTTTACCTAGGTTAGGATTTTAGCTTTTGCATGAATTCTACAATAAGAATAGCATCTACATTTCCCTGACTAATGAGGCAGAAAGAGGTCTCCATTTCCTTCATGGTGTTAGTGCATTTGGTCAGAGGTTTTAGTATATATTTTTTTATTTACCCATGAAATGTTTTATTGGAAACCTTTATGGGAACCTGATACTCCCCACTAACATCAGTTGGATTTCCTCCATTGTAGGAAGGGTAGGCACTGAGTCAGCCCCCTCACAAGCTCTGGCTTTGGCAGCCAGGTCCCATCAGTTTGTTCCACAATTAAAAACACAAATTGATTCTTGCTGTGGAAACTATAGTGACTACAAGTATTATATCATGGAAAGGAAACATTTCCATTCCTGGGGTATCTAGGCAGACAGATCTAAAATGTTCTAAGAAAATGCATCAATTCTCAACCCAACAGATGGCATGGGTGTGTTAACTAACATAGCAACATATTTTCTATTAAAATATGGGAAAAAACAACAACCCCCTCCCCATGTTTGTTGGTTGGTATAAATTCAGTGAAGTTGTTGGTTATTTTTGGGATACGTACCAGAGGGCTGCACATTTAGTTTATGTAAATTGATAACAGCAACAGCCTGTTAATAAGTGTTTTGTATGGAAATATACCTAGAAAGATGCGATCTGTCTTTTTTGGGAAGGGAGTTTGCAGACTGAGGAGAAAAATAGATATGAGATGGTCTAGTGCTCATTATTACATTCTGAAAAAAATCATAACAAATTAGGCTGCAAGTTTGCTAGAGATGTGCCTTCAGTTGGAATTGGGTGCTTCCTTAGAGGATACTTTGGGAAGATCTCTCTTTTGCAAATCGGATCAGTGCATGCTGAAACGGTGATAATCTGACTTTAATTAAAAGCATAAATTGGTTTGGAGTGTGTTTTTAAGCTACCCTTCTGCATCATGTCCAGAAACTTTCAGCCCAGCCCTAGAAACCCGTTACCCCAGGTCAGAGAAGGAAAACATAAGGGATTTGTATTTCCTGGTATTGGCATCATATGGTTGGGTTTACCTGATTTGGAAGAGCCATTTCAGACAGCCACGCGCCAGAGCTGTCTTCCAGCAGGACCTGTTTGTACTAAATTGTGTGTATCTCTATGTGGCTTTCCTGATGGCCTCAGACAGAGTCCATTCACAGCAGTTTGAATGTTTTGGGTTGCGTTTTCCAGGGTTTACCTCTGAACGTGCCCCTTGGTCGCAACCCAGGGATGCGTCCATGGGTGCCTTGTTCCCGTCTGTCCGATTAACGGGCATATGCTCCCAGCCGTCCGAGGAGCACGGCTAGTAGCCCCAAGCTGAAGGCTGTTCGCTTCAGATTTCATTAACTTTCTGCTTCATTATTCCTTCCTTTTAACCAGTTAGAGCCACCAATTGCTTTTCTCTAAACTTACCCTAATTATCAGGGGTCCCAGCCCTGTAAATCAGTACACTGCAGAGCTGTCTTAAGCTGGCCTGAGAGACCCTGTTCTCATCGGTCCTGACAACTGTAAGCTACTGTTCCCTCACACTGTTTAACTCAGACCACATTGGGAAACCACCTCTGCCCCTCTTGCCGGCAGAGGTTTGCATCCGTCTGGTTTAAATCTACTGTCATGTGCTCTCTTGCTGATTTGTATTAGCCTGGATATTAACTTTGATAATTTTTTTGTTGTTGTTTTTTCCCCTTGAGTTTGCCTGCTTTCCTGAAAAGCATCTCTATTCAGCAACTGCATATTGTTAAAGTCATTCCTGAGCCTCCATGAGTCAGGAGCTTTAAAGTTTTATTAGCCCCATAAAAACTCTTCACAAATGAAATGACTTTTGATAAGTGTGCATTTTGACAATGCGAATTTGTTAGGGGCTGTTGGTGAGTGGAAGGAATTTGGGGTTGAAACTTCAGTTGGCAGGAAGCAGAGAGCCCAGCACCTTCCTTCGACCCCTACCCCCTTCTCCAGGCCAAGAAATGCATTTCATTTCAGAAAAGCATGCCAATAGTCTTCATGCAAATCAACTATTAAACAGATTTGTAAAATTACATTCACGAAAATAGCAAACAACCAGGGGAAGCATGTGTCTTTGGAGATTTTATTTTGTGCTAACAGAATTCCCTTTTATGTGGTCTAAGAAAAATCTTAGAGTTATTTCAGCATTGTTTTTATATGCAAGTTATGAACTCTATTACTGCCTTTAGTGCACTTTGAATACATGGAGTAAAGGAAAACCAAAGAAGTATATGTACATTTTTGTGCTTTTTGACATTCAGGCAATATAGAGCTAAATTACAAAAATGAATTGTTTTTACGTGAATTTAAGAACATGCCATTTTTGAGAGAGCAGACAGTTAGTGCAACACATTATATTAGCGTAAAGATTTGTGTTTGTTACACACATTGAGCGCTAGCAGACACAAAAGTCTAGTTTTCTAAAAGTGGTAGAAACCCCATGCATTGAATTTACCAGTTATAAAGGAAACGTAAAGAGGAAGGTGAAATTGCGAGTTTCTGGTGATAACAGCTTCAGTAAAGTCCAAGAGTAACAGACATTTTGGGGACACCACTATACTGGCTGCCTTTTCCCCCATGTCATTTCAACAAGTCTTCTTCTCAGTGCATTTTTCTGTCGATAGAAAATATGCTTCCTTTTTCTTTTCTTGTGCATCTGAACTCATATATATTGTAGAGGGAAGCAAGACTGAACATCGTGAAAACCCTTGAAGAGTTTGACTTTGGCCATGCTGAAAAGTGTGTCAGGATAAACTCTGTGTCCAGCGGCCTTGCAGAAGAAGATCTGGAGGTGCTTTTGCAGTCCAAGACCCTTCCTTCAAGCATGATGCTGCCCAAGGTTGAAAATGTTGAGGAAATAAGATGGGTGAGTACCAACAACACAGTAGCTTTCGACTGAAGCTGCTGGGCCAAGTTCACAGAGGCGCAGAGATGAATGACTGTGAGTTAAGAGGAAGGCTGCAAATACCGTATGATGTTGTTGCTTGGCTGAGGTAATTGGGAAGTGCATCCACTTAAATGTGTGTGTGATGTGCTGTATTAAAAGGCATATATGGAACACGTTTATAAGGAAAACCAGGTGTATTTCTCCCAGGGCTGACAAAGAACCAATATTGCTGTCAGAATATATTATCAAAAATAGAAGGGTAAGTGCCTGATTCCTCTCAGACTACCCTAACAAGCAAAATTATTATCTGTCCAAGAGCCTTCGTTACATGCATTGGAAGCAGGAGATGGGAAACCATGTTAGCAACATATGAAAAAATGGGTTGGGGGGAAGGTCACTCCTTGGGGCAACTAGAGGAACAAACAGGAAGCTTTTAACTAGTGTTTTTAATTAGCACAGATATTATTTCCTGAACAGTTCTCTACTTCTTCCTTTTTAATTGCTGACAGGTGTGTTTGTGTTTCACAACTGACTTTTCAGCCAATAAAAACCTAAAACGTAAATGGTTGGCATGTCAAATTACTTAAGAAAACTTTGAAATAGGCCTAATTATGCTATAATTGTTTTAATTGTCAAAAAAGAGGGATGCTTGTTTGGATATACCGTTATTGCCGTAACACGCCAGTGAAGGAATAATGCTTAATTATTCACTTTATATTTTTGCAAACCGCTAGCTGAGCAACTAGCACGCGTGCAAGCTTTGATGAAAGGCAGGCAGCCGTATTAGGATCTATTTTACTCTCAGCACCTAACCTTGATCAAACCGTTGCGATCGGCCCGAGCGCGCAGTGGAGCACAGCCCCGCACGCCGGCTGTGCGGCAGGCCCCGTCCGTTCTGCGGCGCTGCCCCTTCGGCCTCCGCCGCTCGCCACCGACGGATGGTTCACCATCCCCTTCCACCGACGGGTAATTAAATTAGCCAGAGCGCACCTCTCAGGGTTTACAGCCGTGTAAGTGTTAGACGTAACTTGTCAGCGATGAATATTCATGATGCCAAAACGGCAGAGCCCTTGCTGCCACCAAGTAGGTTTTGCAGGGAGATGGGATGCCAGGGCTCTTTGTCCCTTCATCCTCTTCCACTTCCCCCCTCACTAACTTTTATTTCCATCATGGAAAACAAGCCAGCCCCAGAAGCTTCTGCCTCATTGCTCTTCTTTTGCTTCCCTCTCCCTTTGCCCAACCTTTGCACACAAAGAACATACTCTGCCTAACGTTGCTGCCTTCTTTTCCCAATCCTCCAAAAATTCGCTCCAGCATGATTTTTCAGCCTCCCAGAAGCTGTTTCTTTCCCCCCACGCACACCCGCTCCCCCCCTTCATTTTTATTTATGTGCAGCAGAAAACCTGGAGGCTGATGCACAACTAAAAGATGGGCTTACTTGTTTTCTTTTGTGTGAGAATCTCTTGCTTTCCTTTTGTCCCTAGTGTGGGTACTTGTTTGACTGGCATGGCTTATTGGACTATAACAAGCGTAACTCTCCCTCCTTTGTGGCGGGACAATTCTCCCACAAATCCCGACCAGTGTGCATTCTTCCCGACACACTATTGGGTGTGCACTGGAATTGAAAGAATTGCTGAGGCCTTGCTACTTCATCCCCTCCCCAAGCTTTGTGGGTTTTTTTTTTCCCTCCGCCTTCTTTTTTTTTTTTTCCCTTTCTCCCTGAAATGAACACTTTACCGGGCCGGAAACATTTAATCGTCTCCTTTTGAAAAAAAAAAAATTAATTGAAACTTCTCCACTCGTTACCTTTTGTATTGGTGCTTATTGCAAATCTTTTACAAGGGAGAGGAAGGGAGGCAATATTTAATTAAATGTGCTTTTTTTTTCCTTTACCCTCAAAACAAAAGATAGGAAGAATTCCAGGAGTGTGACTTTTAAAATATTTCAAAATAAAACAAGAACTCTGCTCTTTAACTTGCATCTAAAATATACACACAGTAGCACTTTTTACTTTTTTTTTCTCTCAAAAAAATACAAACCAGATAGGAGTCTTAAGAAGATAGGCTGATACCATTATATTACCTCATTTTCAGCATTTGCCTGGGTGGACTTTACTGTTTTCTGTCACTGTAGTAATCTGCCATACTGTACCGAGTGAATTGAATTGATTTTTTTTTTTTCTCCTTGCACATTTTTGAGTGGAATTCTCTTCACTAAAGAAAAGTTACCAAGAGGGCTATGGTGATGATGCAGAGCAGAGATGGAAAGGCAGAATTCTTCATTGGAGAAAGCTGTGATTTATTTTGGCCTAATTGTAAAGTTACTGCAAATTGCTGGAAAGCTTTTTTTTTTCAAGATCTGGGTGATTAGATTTTCCTTCTTTTGGGGAGGGGTGGTGGGGGGAAGCTAAAAGGGGAAATAACACCTCTAATCCAGCTTCTGGTAAATAGGCTGCCAGCTTTTAAAATGAGTTTCCTTTCTATTAGTCAGAATATTATGCTAAGCCTTAAGCATTAGTTTTTTATGTTGCCATAGCAGCCTTATTCCTGCAGGGTTGTGACCTGCGATGATTACAGTACAAAGCTTATAGGGTCTTGAAACCCCCTTTGAAGATGAAAAGTCTTTGATGGTTTATATTTATGCAAATCTCTTAGATATGATTTACCCAACTGAGACTGAATGGAGAGATGATTAAAATTCCCTTTCCTTTGATATCCATTAATAGTTGAATATTCCTTAAATTTAAAATATATGCATATGTGATTTTTGTCTTTATTTACTAACATTTTTGCTGTACCTGCGATACGTTTATCTTGACACAAATTACTCAATCTGGATAGACATAATACATTTACAATATAGGGCTGAAGGTTTTTCCCCCCCTCTTTTTTTTTTTTTCCCTTTTGAAAGGGGAAAAATCTGTGCAAGAGCTTTTGTATGTTTCCAGATGATAGATTTTGGAATTTGGGCTACCCCACTGGCAGCTCAGAGCTAGCTGTGAACTGGTCTCATGGAAAAAATTGGCAAGCTTTGGTCTTCAAAGAATTAAACTTCCTTTTTAAGGCCTTCCTAGGTAAGCTAAAAAATTATGAAGAAAAGCCTATTGAACAAAAGGGTAACGGTGCCGTAATGAATAATACGGATGCCACTTAGAAGGCTGGGGAGCGCTTCCAGTGATGGCAGTGCTGGACCTGAAACAAAACCGGACCTCAGGTACAGCAGCACTTCATTGTTTTCCAGAGCCCACGGATTTGCATTTCACTGAGCCAGGGTGAGAGGTGCTAAGCTTGGTTTTTTTTTTTTTTTATTTTTTTCCTTCCAAACCAGCCTCCAAATTTAGAAATGTATGGGAATGCCGCAGTTTCAAATCACAGGCCATGTTAAAAACTGTTTTACTTTTTTTAAGTTATCAGGTTTTGGGGTGGGGAGGAGTGTTTGTTACAGTCAGGTGAATATTTGCCATGTTGTGTATACATGTAGACTGTTCTTTTTTTTCACTCTGATAGCTCATTCTGTCTAGTTTTAGTTTTCAGACAAATTCTTACATCACCTAAAAGGCCGAACACTTGTAGAACCAATGAATTTTATCCCCTTTGTGGAAACTGCAATGGGCTTGCTCAATTTTAAGGTAAGAAAGTCTTGAAGTGTTCATATTTTGCCATCTCAGCAAACTAGGATAAGCAGAATACTCCTCAGTCTCTCCCTAATTTCACCAAGGAAAACAGGTTAAAAAATACAAAACATATTGTTCAATCCCCAAGAACATTGAACTCCGATGTTTGTATTATAAAGACCTTCATAAATTCCAAATATTCCAGTGACAGAACAGTTCCAGACAGTCCACACCAAAAAACAAAACCTCTCTTCATTCGTGTTATTGTTTTGAGCACACTTGGAGTGGAATGGGCCTTCCCAAAGATTTGGAATACTCAGTGTTGCAGGCTATTTAGTAGCTGTCGGACTCAACTTTTGTATAACACTTAATTTGAAATAAGAGTTAATCATCATTTCACTATTGCTGAACTTGCATTTTTATTATGATTTCTGCTAATAATATTGCAACCAAATTCCATGTTATCATTTCTTTGTGTGTGCGATGGAGTGTTTAATGCTAAGATTAGAAGCTGAATTTACTTTGAAAATAACTGAAGAACACACTCATTTTTTTTAGGGTAATTTTAGATCAAATCTGATTTATAAATTTAGTTTTAGTATAAATCACTCCCCAACCCATCCTATCGAGTCCAGGTTTTTCAGAAAGGCAGGGCAGTGTGCTAATGAAATGGAAGAACTCCTGCATGCACAAGGAACTCTGCGTTCCCCTCCCAAGCTCTAAGGGAAAAGTTTCAGACCAGCTGAGGACACGCAGATCAGAAGTACCTCCAGAAGTACCTCACAGGCAGCCTGATCGTTTGATACAGCCATTTATCTTACAGCACACACTAACCTATCTGGGAGCATAATAAAGCAGTAACCAAACGGACACGCTCCTGTCCGGTGTGCAAACACAGAATTAGATCATATTTTGAACCATTGAGGTTTTTCTTCACTTACAGTATTTTATAGTGGAGGTTTAATATTGCAGTTGCTGGTGCTGGCAGGAGAGTTCCCTTTTAAAGCATGCTCTGTTAAAGAATAATTCCGTGTCCCACCAGCTGCCATAGAAGGACACCCATTAGTAGAGCTGGTAATTACATGTCTCTCTCCATGTACCTTAGCCTTAAAAGATACTAGTATTATCCAAACATCAATATAAAATAGCAATATTACTCTCCTCATGAAATAGCTGTAGCACCAAAATTTTTTACTTTTATTTTAATGCTTTTCTGCAGCACTTGTTGCATTTTTACCCTCCTTAGCTTATTTTTAGTTATACGTAGCAGAAGACTTTAAATTGGCAATCCTTCTATCCTGTAAGGAACTTAAAATAATTGTAAACCATTCATATTGTTTATTTCATAAAGGAGATTCTGATCTTTATGTCTGTTTCTCATGCAGATATACTGCATGTCAAACTAATCAAATTTAATACTTTTTGTTTGTTTTTACACAGTATTTGCCAAATGTTTTGTTTCCTTCTGCTACATAAGTATCTGAAGTAGGGGTCACAGTAACACCCGAGGCATAATGTAAACCAGAAGGTGGGGACCCTGTTATTGATGTCCTGTATTTGCCATCTGGGGATATAGGTGCTTAGGGAAAGAAAAATACTTTTTCTCTTCTGCTGAGTCATTTTAAAACACTGTGCATTGTCGAGCATCTACAGTGGCTTTGCTTAAAAGCAGCAATTTTCTTGGGAGGATTTTGATAACACTGAGTTGCTGTAATATCCTCTGTAGTCTCTCTGCATCCTGCATTTCTGCAGACATTAATACTCTGTTCTCATTTGAAGGCTGTCTGTGAAGAAGCACTGAGAACAGGATCCCAGGTTGGCTTTCATTTGGATGCAGTTGTCTTTGGAGGAGAGGATTTCCGTGCCAGCATAGGTTGTTACTTGTCTCTTTCCTATAAATGTTTATGTATGGCATTTGCATTGGAGAAGCCTGTGAAATTTCTGACAGCAATAATTAAAGTAATGACACTTGAGTCTGCATTTTATGTTTTCATTTTTCTCCCTAATTTCTTTTCAATGCAGAATGTATCACTGGCAAATAAAAACGTGGTCCTTGTGTTACAGGGCACTGAGACTTTCTTGTGCTTCTTGCCAGTCAGTACTGAAAGTTAATGAAAAAACAAAAAAAAAAACCAAAACCACACCCTATTGAGTCACTGAAAGAATTTAAAAATATTGTATCCATGAACAACATTCCCATGCTTTTTAGAACTACATTTGAAAGTCCTAAAATTCTCATGTCTGCTTCATCACTTCTTTACATACAACTGTCACTCAGGCTTTTGACATCAAGCACAAATACTCTCCTGCTACATTTTGCTTTCATAAATTTATTTTGAATATGTCACATGTCAGTACGGCCACATATTCACGTGAAAGCACTATTAGTCTTCCTAAAAAATAAAAAGTGATTCACCATTTCTTTTATAAGAGGGCACTTAGCTTCTGATTCGGTTTAAAGATAAAAGATAAAAGCACAGAGCTATCAACTTCTACATTAAAAATAAGTATGTTAATGTAAAAATCAGCATTACTTTACTAAAATATTCCTTACAGACTGAAAGTCTGTATCTAAATAGTTACCTTATGGTTATTATTGTTATTATTTTTTTCCCCCTAGCCTTCACATGAGTACGCTGCTTAGCTAGTGCCCTGTGAGCACATGAAGTCTCATGAATACTTTTGCTTCTTCTTAGAAGTCATCTACCATCAATTTTTCATTCAAATACTAAAGCTTAAATATTCAGCTTAGGACATCAGTTGTGACAAGAATCAGAACCAAGGAAAGTGCAATTCTATTCTCAGTGTGAATTTTTTAACCATTTAGTTGGACCCAGTCTATCAATTTGTGTAAAGCTTCTCTTGCTGTAATGCTTCTCACTGTACATGCAGTAAATAATAAAATCACATAACTACTTTCATTTTAGTCAAGTCAGCAGTCCTTACCAGACAAAGCTTCCACTGACTTCGGGCTTACAACTTCTGATTTAAACTAAATCAAAATCTGAATTTATAAACCAGTGTTTAAAGGGACAGTATTTTTTATTTTTGCTAAAGCAGCTTTCTTTTTTCCTCAGAAGGGTATCATTTTGACTGTATAGTATAGCCTTACACCCCTCTTCTATTTTCTAAATCGGTTATGTAGAATCTCAAACTTTCCTTTTTTTTTAACATAAGAAACATTTAAAGCAGAAAGGTTTAAAACACTCTTGTCAGCTTTTCTTTGTTCTTGTTATTTTCTTAGGTGCAACAAGCAGTAAGGAAGCTCACGATATTCTATATGCCAGGCAAAAAATAATAGTCACGGCAAAGGCATTTGGCCTTCAAGCAATAGACCTTGTTTACATTGATTTCCATGATGAAGATGGGCTCCGCAGGCAATCGAGGGAAGGTGCCTCAATGGGATTCACTGGTATGACTTCCTGCCGATGTCTCAAAATAACGCGGATCTTGTTCATTTTAAATATGTTGCTACATTTACTGTCACCTAGACAAATCACTTGATTTTTGTTTCAGGTCATTTATTGAAAAACTCATTGATATCAAGCTCTTCTATGTTTATTAGTATCTTAAAAATTGCGGCTGGAAATTTTGCCTGAAAAGTCACAGGCTGCTTTTTAAAACCACATGCCATGAAGCGTGTGACTGGTTTTGAAGAGAAGTTGGGGTAGAGGCTGTGCAGTGATTCCTCCCATCACAGAGCACAGGAAAAGCAATACTGTACTCTGCAATGGCCCCTCCACAACTGGAGCCCTTTCTCTTTGTTTGAACAATGACAGTAGTTAAAAAATACTTTTTAGGCAAAAAAGTTGAGAAGCAAATCTCGCATGCTAACTGCTAGGGGAAAGTTATTTTCTTATTGCTTTCTTGGGTTTGTTTGTCATCTCCCGGCTTTCCCCCCAGTAAGTGCTGATGACACCTACGGGTATTGGCAGCCAGCAGGAGCAGCAGGCTCCTTGCCCCACAGTCCTGTAATGCAGCCTGTTACCCTGTGATTGGTGCACCAGGTCACTCGGACACCCCGTTGGGACAGTGCAGCCACCAAAGATTGGGGAGTTGCAATAGAAATCAGCCATTTGACGCATGCATTAGAGAATTCTAACATATAGGATGAACGTTACATTATTTTTCTCTGACCACCATCCTGGATATGCATATGAGAACAGTACATCCCTTACGTTTCTGTTACCAAAAGCATGGGTCCTGGCAGTGCCACCTAGCAAACTCTGGTTTTACAGTTAGCTGTATGTGATACCTTAAAGCACCAAAAAAAAAAAGTGCAATTTTAAGTGATCTTGGCATGCCAGTGAAAGAATAGCAACCGATGCTTTTCGGCACAAACACTGCTTTAGTGTCTGTTGAGCTTTGACATTTGCAAACCCAAGTCTTATTTTGGAGGTGAAATGATTAGCTCCTCACAGCCACATTATCCACAGCCGTGTGGACTTCCACCCTTCACTCGGCTGCCTTTGAAGTTGGGAAAATAATAGAGCTGCTGAATGGTAGCACCTGCTGACGGCTACCTAGTCTCAACCAATATTTCCTAGCTTAAGGAAAGGCTTGATTTTTGAAAAAACATAAACATCTGAACCTCCTGTTGACAGAAGACGGAGTTGCAGATGCCTAATATCTTTGAGAGCACTCTTTTTGAATACTTAATGTGCATTTAAATGCTTAACTGAGGCTGCCAATTTAGGAAATTTAGAAATGCTCAGCATAACCAACGCTGATAGTGATTTGGACTCCACTGACTTTATGGTGGAAGTCGTCTGACCTTAGGACAGGGTCCAGACAGAAGACAAATTAAAGGCCACATAGCAATTTAGGGTGTAAAATTACTTTCTAACTTGGCCGTACATGTGTCATTCTTGCCTTTCCATACAAGGAGTAAGGGTCTGTGAAAAGTACAGATTTTATTAAGGTGCACTCACAGCACCTGCTCTTTGCCTCCTGCCTTCCTGCAGCTATCATCAACACATTTCCAAAATTCAGCAAACAACCTGACAGTCAGTCCAACCATTATTAGAGACGGGGCAATACTGACTCTTCAGATTTGGTGGGGGAAAAAAATTAAAATCTGTTTAAGCTAAAACAAAACAGCATTTTTCGTTTTCTTCTGCAAAAAGAAAAAAATAATTTAGGTCAAACTAAAATGTTTCACTTGTTCTTTTTTTTCTTTTGCTCTCAGTTTATCTAATATTTTTATAATATTTATTGCTTGTTTTGATTGAAATAAAATGTAATTTCAACATTGAAAGCAAAATCATGTTTTTCCAAACCTATACAAGTGTTTTTTCTAAATCTATATAAATGAAACATTTTAACATTTCCAAATTCACATTCATCACAGAAAATTACAAATGGGCCTTAGTTTAATCCATGACCTCGTATAAAGCAGAAGTATGCACATTGTGTTTGCCACTGACAGTCCTCTGATAATGTGAGAGTACTGAAATGTTACCCTAATAATGAGTTTGAAATGTGCAATTCTTCTAATTTTTTAATAAATGATCCCTCCCTGCTACTTTTTTGATAAATAATCAAAATCATTGAAATCAACAGAACTAAAATGAGCTGAATCTTGCAAATTGCTCTCATAGCTGGGGAACACTCACTTATTTGCATGCACAGAGCTAAACTCACCACTCTCAAAAGCAATGAAAATCCAAAATATTCAGCAAAGTTATATGTCCTTAGATGTTCCCATATTAGGCCAGTAAAATTGCCCTTAATGTAATCAAATAGCTTCATTCAAGATTAAACAAGCAAAATAATATAATGAAGAATTTACCAGGTATTTAAATATTATTGCGAACCTCACTGCTTATTGTAGCCAAGTTTTCTTTTCCAGTTATCTTAAAATCAGCCTAGTTTTCCTTGGGCGTGTATAAACATAAAATCAAATGTTTTCCAATGTAATTTAGCCAAATTAATAGTCCTTTCATATGTATGCTTACAAAAAAATATATATATATTTATATATCCAGAGACATCTATCAAGATATTTTACACTACTGGTACCTGTGGACTTTAAATCAGTGTGTTGCCTATATAAATGGGCATAGGTTTTAGGAATGTTTATGTAAAAAATTAGGCAAACCTTGCCATAACCTTTAACAGCTGACTTAGTCATTATAAAAAGTCCTGTGCTACATGCTGAGAAACCAGACATACCAGATATAAATACGAAACAATCTAGGTGTCCTCTCTTTTTCAGTCTTTTGTAGAAGACTAAAATGACACCATCATACAGTTACCTAAAAGACTTGACAAGTATTGATTTAAAACACAATATATCAAGTGGTACTGTAAAAAGGATTTCGTGGTCATAAATTTTAATGTCTTCCAATTTTGCACTCTCTCAGTAACTTGTCAATAACAACAATTCTGTTTAAAATATTTACTTCATTCCTGCATGGCATTATGTCTGTTATACAGTTATTTGGATAGGTAGTCTGTGACAAAAATCAACCGAGTGCTACAAATCAAATGTTAGATTATATTCTCCCTAAATTGTTCAGCAGTGTTTTAATGATAAAAAGCATAGTTTACTACTATAGGTATCTTTATCAAAAGCAAATCTTTTTACAGAAATGTTTTACACATTAAAAAAATCACATATATGTATTTTTAATTTTGTGATAATTAGATATTGACTTTAAATATAATTTAAAATATACTCAACATTTCTTTCAGAGAGTTAAGCTCCTTAGGATTTTTCAAGAAATGCTTGTACACACTTCAGTTTTGGAATTAATGATTTAGGTAGGGAGAATTTGTTGTATTACAAATAAGGAACATCATCATCTTATTAATGAAGACTTTTCATTAAACTGACTAAAATACCTCTGAGAAGACCTAGGGTAAAACACATTAGTTTAAAAATGTCTTTGTGTAATTTCTTTCAAAAAATATAGTTCTTAATGGGGTTTAAGCTTTTACCTATTTTTAAGGTATTTTAAAAATAGTTGTGATATTGAAATTTCAAACTGAATATTTGCATGCCTGTAAAATCATAAACTAAACGTTGTTTAACAAGAAATAAAATTGAGCTACTTTTGGCTTTTTAGCAAAGGAACGTATCAACGCTCAAGGACTGCTATTTCTTTGCTCATTTAATTAAGTGGAGTTTCTTTGTACTCCAGGTTATCACTCAGACCCACTGCAGTCTGATGAAAGTAATCCCAGGGATTTTTGCAGTGGTTATTTCATTGAAAATAGGTGTATTCCTGCGCTCATGCGTGAGACTTCTCAGATCCAGTGGTGGGCTGATTCCTAAAGTACAGCTGGCTTAATGTCAGTAAGAACACGGGAGCAGAGCCCGTGGTGCAGGAAACCTCCTTAGGTCCTGACACTTCCAACTTTTCCTGGCAAAGTGCAAGAATCTCGCTCGCGCAAGAGGCTGCGGTGGCGGCAGGGACCCTCGGTCTGCAGGGCACTGCTCACTTGCTGGCAGGTTTGCAGGATCAGGCTCATCCCTCTAACTAGTTTTGTTATCTGGCATCGAGGAGAGTCACTTATTCCGCAGGAAGCTGGGAATTACGGTAGCCTCTCTTTATTAATACACCTTAAAAGCAAACCACAGAAATCGCACCGGTCTGTGAAATTCCCGTAGAAATGAACTAATGACATCAAAAGCTGCACTTTTTAAACTGTCAAACAAATTAGACATGTATTTGTTTTAAGGTAGCTAAATTCAATCACAGATTAAAATGGATTATGTGGCTGTCTATTCACGTTTGAAAATCTCTAGTGAAAAAGACAACATCTATTTTCATTTTCTTAACTTATGTTTATACAAGAAAGGATTTAAAAATCTGCTTCATAAAACCTCAGGGCACTGCTGGTGGTTGTTTGCTGTACCAGTGACTAAATAAATATTGCAGCCTACCTGCAACTACCAATAATTGCAGCAACAGTTTAAACAGCACCGAGGATTATATGATGCTAAGCCAATACTGAGAACTTAGGGAATGATCCTTAGGGTACTGGTAACTTTTCAGTCCTACAGATCTCTTGCCATCTTCTTCAGATCTCATTTTCTGAACACACTTTAATACGACTTATTTAAGAGTGGCTGGAGCTGTTATTTATGTAGTCAAATTCAGAGATGCGTTATACTTAATTGTTTTTGACTGCCCGAGACAAACAATTGCACCTGAAATGACTGAGAGAAGATGTATGGATCGAAATGGGGAGGGAGGAGAAAGAATTGTGGGTTCTCTCAAATTATACTGAATGCAAGCATAGCACAAGCTATTCTTACTCTTAAAGTAATCTGTCAAAAAGCTATCTGCCTGTTTTCTAGTTTTAAAAATAAAAGAAACCAAGTAAAATAATTAGATAGAGAGCAAGAAAGTCTGCAAGGCATATGAGAGCCTCAAGTGGTTGGAACATTTTGCTTGAACATCTGTTTGTCGATGCATGATTCTGGTGTTATTAATCTTCTTTGTAGGTAAGCAGGTGATTCACCCCAACCAAATTGCTGTTGTCCAGGAACAGTTCTCTCCAAGCCCTGAAAAAATAAAGTGGGCACAAGAACTGATTTCTGCTTTTGAAGAACATCAGCGATTAGGCAAGGTAAATATTTTGTTAATATGCCATAGTGGAACCAAATTTGAATAATATTTAAGATTTAGAAAGGTCGGTGATGGCTCTTTGCTTTTATCTTACGAAATGTGCTGTAACTAAGAGTATTGCTTGTGAAATCTGTCTCTGGATAGTGTGCATTATAAATGTATCGCTTCCCAATATATTTAGAAATAGAGTGGCTATCTTTTCCTTCCTCCCCATTTTAACTTTAATTCTTTGATTACACAGCCTTTTGAGTACCTGCGAGTATCTACAGCATCGGAGAATTAAAACTGCTTCTCCATTATGCCGCAGAATCACAGTGTTACTGTCAGAGGAAAATATTTGCAACCAAAAGTCAGGTAGCCTGGCAGAGGATTTGGACTGCTTGCACAGACATCTTTTATGGAAAGAAATACATGGATTAGGAAGCCTTCCGTTTCTAAAAAAAATCTCTGTGTTGGTAGACCTGTTTCATTTTTGGGGGTTTGATCCCTCAAACATGCCCAGTAGTGAGTGAATGTACTTTTGAGTGAAACTGTTTGCAGATTGTGGTTCTTAATCATTAAAAATGGGAATGCTTTATGTGCATTTGTACCAATTGCTGGACCTGAGTTTTGGATAGAGGAGAAAGCAAATTAACACTAGAATATGATTGTTCCTAATTTAGTGCATCATTGAGCCTCACGTTTCCTGCTCTGTGGGTTTCTGCTATGTAAATATTGCGGTGGTGATGCACAATCTGTCTCCACTTTGTGCCAGTAATACTTAAATTAGGGGTCGCCTGAAGGAAGATTTTATGCTAGTTGCGGCATTGTCAGTTAATTATCTTAAAGGTTATTTGCTATAATCCAGTTTGCCTCTTTTTGAAAGAAAAAAAAGTTGCAGCCAAACATGTTTATCTTAGTCGCAGCCAAGCCTGGGCTAGTTAAAAAGGAAAGTCCCAATGTCAGAATGGGGAGTGCAGATAAGTGGGAATGGTTCACGTGTGCTTGTGGCATTCAAGTAGGAGACAAATCCCTCCGGTCGTGAAGTTCATCTATAAGACTGTGCATAAGGTCTCACTTTCTCTGGTGCCGTATAAATGTTTTCTGCACATTTTTTTCCACTTTCTAGTGGCTTAGAAAAAATTGGGATGTCTGCCTTCCCTGTTCCCCTGCATTTCTGATCCTGCGGATGTTGTGCATTAAAAATGCTGTAAAGGTCAAAACAGAAATTCTGCTTTCTTCTCAGATTTAAAGTGTGACAAGGTGTTTGCTATTGCTCTGCCCTTCTCCTCGCTGGGCTATTGCATCCCCTTTGTGGTACCTGGGTGTTTCCAGCACAGCCATGACTATGCTAATTTGGGTGCTGTCCAGAGCAGTGATTTCAGGGTCACTATTAGGATGCTGTATGCCTGGATCTCTTTGTTCTCTTCCCCTCAATTTTGAAATGTTGCTCTCTTCATGCAAACAATATAGAAATAGAAAATATGTGACTGGTTTTGCCCATTATTCCGATTTACAAGGCTTGGCTCCCTTACAAAAGGCATCGTTACAAACATACTGCTGGTGCAAATGTGTAGGCAGGTACGTGCAGCAAGGAAAAAGTCAAACGACTTACTCAGCCAAAAATTGTTTATGATGTGTTTAATACTATTCATTCAGTGGAATTTAGTGTCAGAAAATCATCTAAGGAACACTCCTGTCATATGAACAGTCGACTAGGAGACTGGACCAAATTTAACTCTAGTCCCAGTATCACACAATTATTAAGCCAAGCGTGTCAAATATTGAATAATTTTTTGTTAGACAAGCGTTAGTCTTTAGATTTGTTTTGAAGCTGCTATTTTACTGACATAATGCTGAGGTTTTTTTGTTTATATCAGCCATGCGGGGGGGTGTGTTTGGGTTTGGGAGATTTTTTTCTCCTCATAGATGCTTTTAAAATATGTTATAAACTTCTGTAATCAGCTGCAAGAGCAAATTTGCTGAGGGTTTGTGGAGCAGGCTATTTTTTTAGCCAGGTTGCATGCTTCGTGTATTTTTGCATGTAGCCATCTATCAATAGAAAAGGACTGGCAGGTTAATATGCAAACTTCTGGATCTCGTGGCGCTGTCATATTACTGGATTTTACAACAGAATTGGAAAAATAGTTTTCCATGTAATGCTGGAAACTCGTTAACTGAGTTTCTAATTTGCTATTATGACTGCGTCAGTGAGAAGAGCTTGGACGGTCTGATTGCTTAATTTTTTTTCCAAAGCAAACATATCTCACTGAGGGATCCTCTCGCTCCCCATCCTAACGACATGCTAAAATGTGAGTAATAACTCTTCCCCTACCACCTCCTGGCAAATGCTCCACACAGCGGTTTCAGTAATCCTCGTGTCCTAATGAAACACCTCTTCTGTTTTCCTTTCCCTTTTATTATATTAAAGTGTTCATGTCAGTAAGACTAAAAATATAGCTGCGGTTAATATGGTTGAGACTTGTGTGGTTTTACCATGTTATTAATCAAAGTTGAAAGCCTGGAAAAAATAAATGTGAGGGATTTGTGCAGCTGTTTGTGTGGTAGATAAGTTACTGGTCTGCAGTCTCTGGGATCATAGTTTGCTATTAATTTGGTTTAAAGTTTGATGCCTTTAGTTGACAATATTTTATATTAAAATACAGTAATAAGCTTTTATAATCTATTCTGATTTGAGACCTACAATTACCATAATAATCTTCTTTTGAAAGAAGGCTGAACCAGGCTACTTCATCCTGGACGCTGAAATGCTTTGACACAGTAGCCCCCAAATGTGAGTACTGAGGTCAGGAAAAATTAGGATCTCGGATGAGCACTGTGGAATTAGAGATGCTGTGGCAGTGTCCAAACAGAAGGAAATTAGAGAGCTAACCAGCTAGCCAGAAGTATTTGGGTTGTCTTATGGAGATAGTCCTGTTTGAGGAGTTGCTTTGGTTTGGTTTCTAGGTTGTTTTGTTTGTGGGGCTGTTTTTTACATTTCTAATCCAAGTAAAAATAGCGTGTCTAGGAAATAAATGGTAACGTATTTTGGACAAGTAGAAACAAATGTTGAAAAAGTGCATTTTGTATTTTATTCAACTATTTATCAAGTGCTGTCTTTTGTCTAAAACCTTGAGATCTAAAACTGGGAAGTGCTTAAAAAGAAAAGTGTTATTTCCAGGTCATTTCAAAATTTTTCCAGTAGAACTGCATTACTAGGGGATATGATTTTCAAAATTAAAATATTCATCCTAAAGAAAGCAGGCATAGCTGTTGGAAAGTCTAAATATAAGATAGATGTCAGTGTGCTCAAAAATGGAAAAGAAGGGTGATAAACATCATTCCAGTAGTCTAAAGGACAGTTTCTGTTAGAAATTTCTAAAGCATTTGTACTACATTAAACAGGGAAGTGATCTTATAAGTACAGATTAACTGAATCTAAGGGGGTAGAGTAAGTGGGAGAAGTTATTACCCTATTTTAAGAAAAATATCTGATTTCTAACAACGAGGATATAAGAGTCTTTACTGTTTAAGTAACTCCTGCGTTTACATCACCAGTACTCTGGATACAGGACTGTATCTCTTCTATAAGTAGTTAGCATTTATATATGACAAAAATATAAGACATTGAAAATGCTTTTTTAAGCCATTCAACATGTAGATACATCAGGCACAATATCATTATTGAAATTGAATCTTCCCAAACTGCCTTACTTTTAAATAAAAATCAAATACAAAGAAAAGCAGAAGAATAATGTAAAAGGTTGGTTACACATTTTTCTCACATACTAATTTACAAATGCTTTCAAAGCACCCACGTATTAAACTAGGGAATAACTAAATGCTGCTGCCAAGGTCACTTGTCAGGTAAGGATTATTTAGAGTTAAGGTAAGTATATCACAAACTCAAGTTGTAGTATGGGTTGAATATTTAAATCCCATAGAGCAAATCAAAAGAAATATTTGTACGTGCCACATACAAATGCACAGAGTGCTTCTAAGAAGACCTTTAGCATATGTTTCTTGCATTATATTCTGTGCCATTGTATATCATGTTCCCAGCAGCTGAGGAATAATATATACGAACTCCAGTGATTTGGCAAACTATGCAGTTTCATTTACGGACCTTTCCAGGATTATGAAAAATCTTAGGAATGCATTTATTTACACAGCATCAACCCAACAAAGGAATGGAAATTTCCAGCAGTGGCTCTCTTATAATGCTCTTTGTTTAGGAAAAGCTACCCCAAGCCACTGTATCTTAGAGACGATGCGCCCTCGTGCTTTGGCCAGCTCCAGCTCCCACCGCCTTACAGGGAGGTCTCTCCCAGCTTTCCTCCCTCTCCGGGCTGTGCCGTGGATCCCAGGAGGGCTCCCCAGCCACGTGAGATCCACGCTATCTCAATCCAGCCCGTGGTTGCTAGGAAAGTGGGACCATGTCCAAGGGGTACCTCTCGGAAGGGATGCACGGGAGCATCCCTCTGGCATGGGGCTGTATCAAACCCCATTAACCCCCAGGGATTATGTTGCGCGTTACAGGGCATTGTATCTCGGGGCTTTATGTCGAGCTGGGAGTGAGGGAGCAGCCCAGCTCCCCACTCCCCTTGCCCAGGACGGACTGCCGAGTTTTGAGGTGCCGCCAGCCGAGCTGGATCCCATCCCGGGGAGACAGCGGCAGCACAGGGTGCCTCTGTGCGTGCTGGGCTGCAGCGCTGTCAGCCCTCCCTCCGCGAGCACAGGGCATTTGCTGTCCTTTATGTTAATTAGGCAATGTCTATTCCTTTCACTGCAGAGTGGGGGATTCAGGAATTTGTGATAAATTGCCACCTTTAAGGAGCACCAGCCTTAAGAAGTCCAGGCTCAGGTGCGTCTCTATGCAGAGACGAAGAGTGCTGGTGGGATTTAAGCATGGGCCACTGTTATGTTTTTTATCTGTTTAAAAAGTGGCCAAGTGAAATTTTAATGTCAAAACTGAGATCGAGAGACATCATATTAGTACTCAAAGTTTCTCGATACAGTTTCAGTATTTGAAAAATGCATTATAAATGTGTTTTGTGTCATGGTTGAAGGCTTTTCTCTTAGAAAGATCCATCTGGGGACAAATTTTGAACCTCTACAAGAGAGCAGAAGGGGCTGTATTAGCTAATTGCTTGTGCAATACTGGTTCCTACATTGGTGCAATCAGTCCTGAGGGAGTTATGCCAGGTGGGGAGAGAAGGAGACAGATTTTACTACACGGGGCTGCAAAAGCTTCTAAGCAGGGCAGAAACTCATACAAAAACATTTTCTTGCCAGCTTCCCCCCTTTCCACTCCCCAGCAGGCATTCGGTGGCTCTTAATCTGTTTTCCTCCACTCATTAAAGACCTGTGTCCAAAACGCAGAGGGAGAGGGACTCGGATGGCACATTGACATTTCCTGCGGGGAGAAGTTTCACCATGAGCCGGGAGCAGGATGGATCTGTGCGCCTCCATAGCCTTTCCACCCGGAGGTAGCCCCTGCAGGAGGCAGCTGCTCCTGTCCCAGGGGACACAGGCCCTGCAGAGGATGGCATCTCTCTGGGCTCCTCCTCAGCAAGACTCCTCTATCCTTGTCGGCTCAAGGAGGTAAATGCAGGCTGAGTTGCTTTTGGAAGGGCCATGCTGTGTCGGCACGTTCCCAGTGCAGGTGATGCTTTGCTGTGGGCACGGAGTGGGAAGACACCCAGCACTGCAGACACCTGCCCACCGTTGTGCCAAAACCTGCTCTGCGCCAAGCAACCCACCAAGGCAACTACCCACCTCCAAAAACCCTCTTTAAAAAGCATTAACCAGCACTCATGAGCCTCATTTCAATTTCCAAAGCAGGATCTAACTAGAGAGGTAATGTTCTGACCAGATGGCTCTTTTTAAGCCTTACTGAGGGAATTCAGAAGCCTGTACAGCCAAAATATTGTTTCAGTTAATTTAAGTAGCAGCAGTCTTGCTGCCTTTTCACTCCTCTCTGTGCTAGCCAGCTTTTTCAGGGACCTGGAGTGGCTCTCTGCAAAAGCTCTGTCGGTTGAAACAGAGAATCACAGTAAAAAATGGCTGTTCAATCCTATTCAGAAAATGAATCTGAAATCAGAAAAAACATGGAATACAAAAATATGGGCAATCCCATGCTTATTGGCAGAACGAGCCTTACTATTATTATTTTTCTCAACTCTGTTTTATTCTACAGCTACCTTTCCCTTTGGAATGAAATGCTGTCTGCGTGCCCTGTAGTCGTTTACTTTCAGATTGAATTTTCTAGTTAATATTTAACAAATTGCTTCCATGACTATAAACCTCAAGTTAACTCCAAATTACTAAATGAAGGGCATCTGAGGATCCTAAAGTCTTAATATCAGTTACTTTTCACTTTTCCATATAATAACCATGATGCTCACTAGGGAGAAAAAAATGCATGGTTGGATAGGCTGTTTGTCCAGGAAGCTGCTTTTGTGCTATGAAATAAAGATTTGCTTGGCAGCAGCAAGTGTGCTCTCTAGGATTCTTCCGTTCCCAATACAGGACAAGACAGAGAATGAAAACCAGTGGAGAATATTCCTGATTTTTAGAACTTTCCTCTGTTTCTTTAATTTTATTCCTTCCTGCTCTAGAGGAGCACACAAGAAGGCAGCAACCACAATGAGAAGGTAACGAAAGAAAGTGCAAAGACAGCAATAAAAAAAAAACCCTCATATCTGTCTTTCATTCAGGGATCTTAAAAAAATTACTTGCTCAGGGAGAGGGAGAGACTTTGGTGGCCTGAGGAGTTTCTGGAGCTGGACCAAGCAGGATGCCCAGGCTCACCCCAGCTGAAAGGGCTGTCCCTGGCGGTTCAGGCAGCTTGGGGGACTGTAAGAAGGAAAAACAGCTTGTCTGGTTCACACAGCAGGGCAAAACCCTTATATATGGGCTGGAAACAGTAATGCCAGGTGGAGAAGAAATGAAGGACCTTGTAGGTCCTTGTTCTTCATCTTTCCTGCCCCACTGTGGACTTGAAGGATCACAAAGTCCTTTCTACCTGTTGAGCTTTAGAAAGGGCTTCTTCTGTCAGAGTTCTTGCACTGCTGCTCAGGAGTTATTTGAGGCAAAAATCAATCTCTATTTCATGTGGTTGTTGCTCTTTCTTTCTTGACCTTTTGTGTCCTTCCATCTGCTCCTAGAGGTAGAAGCCTATCTCAAACAAACAGGCCTGCTTCTAGCTTTACAAACTGATTTATCCTCTGAACTCACTGACTACTTCTACTCCAGTGGAAGATTACACCAGCAAAAAGAAACAAAAGGTAGTGATTTCTAATGTTTTCTACGTATCAACAAAAAGGCTACAGAAACTTAATGGTGATGATACTTTGCAGAATTCCCTCCCCATCTACGCTTCAACAGATCAGAAACCCACTGAGCATCTCCTCTTGCCAAAAAGATATCTTTGACAAACCTTTTCATGGATCACTTATTTTCCCCAACGATTTTGTGTACAAGTGTCTTTCCATCCCTAATGTTGTTACAGAAAAGGGGTGAATGTGAATGGGTCCAAAGGAGAGGCTACGGAAATACGTAGCCCAAAAAGCTTTGCCCATACAGCTCACTGCCTGCGAAGCCTTCAGTTTGTCGTATGTGACTGGACTGGCTATTTGGGCATTTCTTACCTACTGCAAAGACACTTGAAGAAAGCCAAAATTACGTGTGAGACTTCTCTGGAGGCAGGACAGGCCTGAGCAGAGAAGAAAGAGAGGCATTATCTTGTCACAATCTGGAAAATATTCTCAGTTGACCCAGATTTCACTGAACACCTCCTAGCAGCTCACTAACCTTTGGAAGTTCATTACTAGACGGTAGAATCATGACCCAGCTCTTTATGACGGCTCTTTGGCTACAACTTGCAGAAGAAAAAAATTAATTAAACCTGCATTCAGCACCATCACAGCTGTTAGCTCTTGACTTCCCCAAAAATATGGTCTCAACCTTCTGTTTCAAGAGAAATCATTCCTTTGTACTCAGGATAATCACTCCTCCCCCAGGCACAGACCCAATGCCATTTGCTGTGACCAGGCTCCTCTTCTCTTTTGTTCATTACCTGTAAGCAAATCCAAGCGTTCTTTTTAAGCCCCAAAGCAAAGACTTCCAAATTTCCTCTGCAGGGAGTCACTTAAACAATGTGTGTTTTCATTAATCCCAGGGGAATTATCTTCCTGAATGCCATGCTTTTTAGGAGGAGCCTTTGCCATCCACCTGCTCCCTTCCCTCCTCAGAAGACCAAATCTGCCCTGCTTGCAGAACACTTATTTCCTTATAACAGCTGATATTGTACAGGATTAGAGGTAATGTTCTCAGACCCAAGCAGACTTCAATGCATTTATTCCTTGTATTTTTGGTGTCTCCAAAAAAGTCATAACTAGACCTTTGGGTTTCAGAAGTGGGCGAGACACTGAATTACCATGGGAAGAACTAGTGTTTCTCAGATAACTGTGGATCAAAGCTTTCTTGTGTCCGTGGGCTTGAGGCTGCTAGTCTGTATGGGTTAGGAGGTACACAGGGTTTGCCTTGGCCAGCTGGCATCACCCCTTCTGCTCATTTCCACTTAGCCTGGCATCTGCCCGCGGGTGCCGACACAGGTCACCGGGGTTGGAAGGGGACTTACATAATTACTTATTTACACAATGGCTGTATTCACACACAGCCTCTGGCCCGTGTTACCAGAGCAGTGTGGCAGCTCTGTTTGACTCACGACATCGCCTAACGATGAAGGGGGTTGGAGGAGAGAAGGGTGGCTGGCCCGTTGGTCCCCTTACGCCCATTTCCCCCATGTCCTAGATGCACATCCCCTCCGAAGACAGCCAAGTAGGACGGGGAGATAACCAGACTGCCACACGCTCTGCAGGGATTTGGTCTGCAAGGGAAAGTATTGCTAGCAAAACTGTTGAGAAAAGTAATTGGAAAAAAACCAAATCTTTATCAGTGGGGCACTATTTCTAACCGTGTGACAGCAGAGTATTGTCCAAGGACCTCCCCTCACTTGTGAGACTGTAGGACAATCAGTCGTCTCCTAAGTAGTGGAAGAGGGGGTTTTGGCAATTCCATAAGCATTAGATAACCCCTATTTTAGACCCATACTTAATTCAAAATTCAGCAGCAGGCTTTTTCTTGTCCATAATGCAGTTTCCTGGAACATTATCTTGTCTCGCTTTTCCTTTTTTTTCCACTGGCCTAACTACCCAGGGTGTCTCCTATGCCAAAGCCTTACCTACTCACCAGGATCCCCTAGCACCTTCAAGCCTGCCATCTAAGTAGCCTGACTAGACTCCCAGAGTAAGCTGCTTTTGAAAAAGTCAGCTGTCTCTACACAGTGGTCTAGGACAGCCCATATGTGGACACACACAACATATCAATCTAGCACTATTGGCTGTATTCTTTCATCTGATGCAAGACTATTGGGGTTTTTCTTTCTGCTGTAGACAAGCCACAATCTTAATGCAATCTATATAAATATCTTTGAGAAAATCCTAGCAACTCTCACATGGCAGTTAAAGATGTTAGCTACATGTATGATGAGATCAAGGCATCAAAACAAAGGTTTATTAGCAAAGGCTGGACAATGATTGAGTGGACCACAGGAGTGGTTCCAAAAACAGAGCACAGAGTTCTCAAAACCAATGCTCGTGCTTGGAGTCCCATCTGCCAACAGACAGGGAGCCAGTAGACTTTTTGGAATTTACAGGAGTTATTTGGTATTCGAAATTTATATGCTTGCTGTGTCTTAGGAAAACCAATCTTCATATTCAGTACCAATGCAGGTGGTTAATAGATTACAGTGGTCTAAGAACTGAGGGTCTGCAGTGACCCTCTTAGTGAGCTCATTGCAGTCATTGGGATGGACGTGGTTGGAAGCACAGATAACCACAGATGGAGCAAATGCTGAGGAAAAAGCCGCGAGCATTCCCAGGTGCAGGAGTACATCTAATTCTTCTGTATTTTCAACCAAAGGGGACTAGCTCGTCTGATCACTGTCCCACATGTCCCAGAACAATTATTGTTTGACTTTAATTAACTCAAGTACTTTAATACACAACTCAGAGATAGTTGTGTCACATTACTATGAAGTGCCTTAAATGTTCTGCATCATGATTGTTTCGTCCTGCTTATTTCTCTCCTTAATCCAGTAGTACATCAAGAAATAAAATATGGTAAAACCCTGTGTAACATTGTGTGTCATATAAAAAGGTTTTGGTACAGATGAAGAAGTATAAAACTTTGCATTCCCTGATCTTATGGAAAAACTTAAGTGTACCTTACTTGTCATCCTGTCCATCCCATATATACTCAAAGTCGACACAATTCCATGTATAACACAATTCCATTATACCCATGGTAAACACTAGCAAGGTAATTACCTGAATCATTTCTTCCTCTCTCCTGGTTCCACCAGAAAATATTGATCCCCAGACAACACAGAAATCATGGATCCTGAATCCTGTCCCTTTAACTTCTAGAAAGGTAAAATGCTCCTTGCCACTAAAAACCAGTATACTCTGGTTATGAAATAGTCTTACAGATTTACCAAGCTCTTAACTTCTCCCAAAAGTTTCACAAAGTAAATGTTCCCAAATACAGGAGAGACACGCACAGAAAGAGGAGGTCTTCATGTTCCAGGAAACATCGCCTTAATGTTAATGATGGACCAATGCTGAGACTCTCTCTGTGACTTGATATATGTCATTCTTATAGGTAAAGGTATTCTTTAAGGACGACATATAGATGTAACAAGAGCCATGTTCAAGACCCATGGCAGCATGCAGCCAGGGTTGTATTCTAGGCTGTCAAAGAAGAGCCGTCAATTAAACATTGAACTTTGCTAGGTCTGAGCTGTGCTGGAGGGGCTGCATTTTTCTGAAAGGAAGTTAATATGATACAAGCGAAAAATCCGCCGGGCTGGTGTGTTACAAGGTTTGGTTCTGCATCTCTTCAGTCTCCCCACAACCACCTGGAAATTTGTTGCATTTGTTATTCTTACTGCACTTATCTGATTTGCCTTCCTTTATCACGAGCCTATATCTTCATGTCCTGACCTGTGAAAATGACTGTTCTCTGTCAGCTCTGTCTTACGGCTTTTCTTGCCTGTAGGTTGGATCCTTGCATCACTTGGAGCTGACCATTCTCAATTCCCATTTTTCCAAGACTATCATTTGCCATTACCTTCTGAGAAAAAAAAAAACCCTAGCAGCTGTCTATAATTTTAATTCACTTGCAGCTGTTTTCTATATTTGCCAAATCTTCTTTTTTTCCATACTCACAGCACTTTGGGATATACTGAAAATCGCAGTGGAGTTGTTAAGACCTTACTCAGCTTGGCCTGCATCTTGCATAAATTGCTGTTATTTTTTTAAAATGTTACTACTGTCCTAATAGAGCATAAAATGTCATTGTGAATAATACTTCATGCCAGAGGGAAACACCTTGAGTCTTTCCTTGCTTGTCAGTCAATCGAGAAGGACTTTTAGATAGTCTGCATGATGACCCAAGCAGGGAACGCTGCCCATCCACTTTCTTCCTTGATTCCTTCTTGGTAGTCTGCCCTGACAGAGCTGTAGAGCAATCAGGCTGAGGGAGCAGAGACATTTTGCATTTACCAACCTCTCTGCTGTGTTGTGCTGCCTTCACAGCTGTACAGCATGGGCCAGCCAAAGAGCCCTCACAGCTCCCCTGCACTGCGGACTGGTGAGTGCCAAAGTCACCCTGTTTCTCACAGGGCTTTGCCTCCAGCACATTCTCAGTGTGGCTGCATGAAGGATGGCACTGGGTAGGCACAGCAGAAGCAGTGCTGTGTCACTTAAAATGGGGGCAGAGCCTTTGGCCCAAAAAGCCGCCCATTTCTCAGCGAGGCTGCACTTCCAAACTGCTGTCTGGTGCGTGCCACAGTTGTCCTCCATTCCCCCACTTCTCATCCCAGCTGAGTTACTTGCATCCAGGTATTGTCACCCAGAGGCTGTGCCCATCATCTGCGCCCCTGCCTCCTGGACAGTCCTCCTCCCAGCTTCTCCATCAGCCTTTACCTGGAGGACCTGTCTCTTCCCAGGGTCTGACACATTTGATTAGCCTGATGGCAGAGTCCCTTTACAGGTTTCTGAAAAGGCTCCCTTTGAGTGATTTATCTGGTTACACGGCGAGCAAGAGCCACAGCCACCGAATGCAATGGATGCAAATCCCAGCCTTGCATTACCCACATGCCCTTGTTCCTGCTCATGCTGCAAGCTTCCTTAAGAGCAGGCCCTTGGTCCCATAGTTGAACTACTGGAAATCCAAGTACAGGCTGGAAGTGTGAGATTGTTGAGAAAATTAGCCAAAAAGAAAATTTAGATCTATGACTGAATTAATCCCCAGATTAATGCTATCAAAGCAAATGGTGTTTATAGAAAGTCTTGTTTTCTTTATATTCATGTGAGAGAAAATCAAAAGAATGCTAGAGGCAAATTTCATCTAGCAGAATTGGAAAAGAGAGCATGGGGACAAAGCTGTAATTACTGGTATTTCCTATCTGTTGAAACCTGTGGGTGGAAAGAGAGTCAGTGAATAGGGTATATTCAATGGCATTAAAATTAGTTTCTTTTTCTGGACTTTAGCTCAACACTGCAAATTAGCAGGGGGAAAATAAGCCTCAGAGTGAACAGGCAGAGAAGCCAACTTCATGTTACCTTTTGCTGCTAGGGAAAAAAAAAGGCATTTTTTTCCTTCAAGAATTCAAATTCCTAGCAACCTGAAGTACAGCTGCACACTGACAAGCAGGGAACGTACAGCATTTCTCACGCGGTTCAGTGTTTGTGTGTCCATATGTACACCATTATCCTGTTTTCCTTTCTAAACATATTATTTTAATGAAGAGAGGACAAGCATGCTGTTTAATAAACTCTTGCTTTATAAAAAACACATCTTGACCCAGATTCATCATAGTACAGCTTAGGTACCTGCAGGGGTATCTGACTTTAGGTCATTCTGTATCCAGTCAGTGGAAGGGATGAGACCCTCCCAGCCATGATTTGGACCACCAGAGATCAGAATTGACATTGCTAGGCACCAATCTCTTTCTGCAAACTATTGCAGGTACTTAGGATAACTGTACTCCTAAGTCAGCCTTTTACAGAACTAGGAAGGATGATTTGAGACTTCAGCATGTTTCTACTCATGACTGCCATCCCACATGCAAATTTCTCCTGTAAGCAATAGCTGTTACTGAATTAGCTTTACTCGTTATTTTGCTGCTGAATTAGCTGTTACTGAATGGGCATTACTGAACGCCTACAGAAAAAAAGAGGTCAAGTAAAACATGTTTTTCTTACAGTTTAAAAAAATGTACCTTGCAGTCTGAGATCGCTGCATAGACCCAAATTATTCCAAATGCGTCCTATGTCATAAAATGTTTACTTAGTTCCCAATTTTTTTCACAACAGGTAATAAATTGAATAGTCTGAGGCTGCATTTTCTTTAAAGTTTTAAAAGTATAACTGAAAATTACAGAGATGGAGCTATAATTAGAAATGGTATATTATTAATAGTAATAATAATAATAATAATGATGTTGGTGTTGTTGGGGTAAGGTAGGATTGATTGTTTGCTCAGTAAACAAAAAAATTCAATTTGAAGAACCAACCCTTGGGTGTCTGTCAGTCCCATTATTCTCCAAACCTACTTGAAATATTGCAAGCTATAGTAGGAATATCTACTTTGAATAAAATAATAGTTTTTACTATTATCTTTTCAACAGCTTTAATACAGCCTGCTCTTACATGCGAGAACGTTGTTTTGTATTAGATTACTGTTTAAGGTGGATTTTTGTCTTAACTATTCCAGAACATGATTTAGTGATTAATTAATACCACTTCAGTTTAGCTAGATATGCCACTGTAGCAACACATCTCCTAAACATCTTTTTAAGTGGGTTATGTTTTCACTTTACTTGCTGGAGTCGTCTGTTTAATAATTATCAAGCCTCAAATAAAAGTGAGAAAAAGGTTTGTTCTCCTCTGCATTTCTCTCACTGCTCATGCACAGACACAGGTGCTGCTGTGGTCCGTACCTTGCTCTCGGTTAGCCTTGCTCACTGCCAAACACAAGGCCAGCCTGTGATCCCGTATGGATTGCAGCAGGACACTAAAAGGGCGTGCAGTGCTTCACAGAGACGCCCTGTGCAGTGCTGTGGCCAGGCTCTCAGTTCTGACTCCTTCAGGGAAAGGGACTGCATCTTTGCACTTGCATTTTTGGGTCTGTTGTTTGGGGGGCGTTTAATGGTCAAACTACTGTTAGAATTGCAAATAAGATTTTTTTTCCTATTGAACTTCAGTTTGTCTTAATGCAGTGTTTTATCTTCCAAATCCTACCTCAGAGACATGTGGGGATGAAAGCATCTAAGGGAACAAGTCAGGTTTGGCACTATTTAGAGCATATGTCTTCTGTTTAAGATTTAACTGTGATTCATAGTTAATTGTTTTAAACTTGTCACCATGGTACCAACAAAAAATCCTTAGGAATACAAAGTGACTTTTGAAACCTATCCTGACACTCAGATCGCCACCACTGAGGCACACAGAGTAGTTCTGCATCCATTTGGGGAAATCCCCTGTATGTGGTGCTCAGGTGGGCTTTACCTTGGCTCTAGAGGAGATTTGGGCAATATTACTGTGCCACCCACTTGGTTATTTCAGCTTTCATCCCAGTCCCTGGCTCTCGGCACAGGCCCAGCCTATCTTTAGCACTGGAGACCTAATGGAGAGGTGCAGCAGCAGCACGACCTCAGCAAACCCCCGAGTCAAGAAAACTGCCCTCCACACGCAGGAGCACCCATTACTGTTTACTGACAAAGATCACTTCTGGCTTTGCCCTCTGTCTGCAGGCAGTTTCCTGCTGGCCCTGTGGCACAGCCCTGGGCGGATGCTGGATGGTGATGCTGGAGGTGGGGAACAGAGCTGCCCCCAGGTGTGGTGTCTGCCAGCCCCTCTCCCCAGCTGGCACCCATGGCCTCACTGCTCTTGGCCCTCAGTGTTTGCCAGCTAGAGAGGCTGAAACAGGCCAGCTGCACCTTGGGCTTCTCTTTTCTCTCTTTTTTTGCCTCCTCTTTGGAGAGCTTGTTGCCCTCCACATGTCTTTAAATGCACTTGCCCCGTTTTGATTAGTTTGTCTCCTAAAACTTCTTCAGGATTCCTGTGGGAGATGATGTTTCTTGGCAAACAGATGTGTTTTTAAAGAACAAGACACGCCAACTACAATTTCCAAAGGTGTCTCAGGAAGTTCGTATTCTCTCTTTTCCAGGGAGCGTTTACTTTCCGTGGCAGCATGATCGACATGCCATTACTGAAGCAGGCACAGAACATTGTTACGCTTGCCACAGCCATCAAGAAAAAATGAGCTGGTAAATGAAGCTCTCGCCATGGGGCCCCAGTAGCTGTTTTAAAAGATGACTATAATACTTGGGGGCGCNCAAGCTTAAGCAGAAATTCATTTCCATTTCGCAGACCTGTCAGAGTTTGCTTGCCGGAATTGCTAATTACTAAAACTATTCCCAACTCAAACCACTGCTCACTCCTGTATGACCCATGTTCTACTCGTAGCCTGCAATGAACCAAGTCTGTGACATCACAGTAATTACTACAAATGCGGGATTATGACTTCACTGAAGGAGAAAGGCAAAACATAAGCCCTGAGCTCTGTTAAAAGAGCAGATGAAAACTGATTCGATTGTTTCTATTTCTATCTTTGCTTCTTCCTGCTCTGATGCAGAGCTCCTGGAAGAAAGGAGAAAGCCTTAAATAATTACGCACCAGTTGAAATAACTGTGATGAAAATCTTTACCCTGTGTGAGCTTTGCTTTCCCCCCACACCGCCCTTCTGTAAATGTGCAACAGCCATTAAAAATAATGCTCCAACAATGCCGGACTCTTGATTTTCTTCTCTTTTTTTTTAAGCAGTCGCTATTCAGAGAGTTTCCTCCTGGAAGCGTCCAGCCCGGGAAGGGTTGAACGGCAATAAACTTGTAGTTTTTGGAGACACAATGCAGCAGAACTTGTGCATATGGTCTCGAGTCAGATTTACATCACATTAGGGATACGGCTACAGATCATGTGGGCTGTGTGGTTAACGGGCTTAGTAAAGCTGTTTTGAAGAGGTTAACCCAGCTTGTAGTAAGGGTAAATAAACATAACAACCAGGCATTGTCCGCTATTCAGCATGTACTCTTATATGGAGGGCTAAAGGGTATTGAAGCTGCAGAGGATCAACTTGTGGTTGCCAGAGGACTCCAATGAAGTTTGAAACACCAACAATCAGAGATTTTGTTTCTGTTCCTCATTAAATCATGAGCTTTTGTGCTCAGACTATGAACGACTGTTCTTTAAGAAATTAACAGAATGGGAAGTTTTAAACTATGCACCAACCTTTTCATGACCTACACAGCAGCAATGCTGCTGCACTTAGACAAACACCGCGGGGAAGGCTGTTCTGTTTATTTAAAATTGTAAATAGAAAACAGTTGTTTTTTAGTTTCATTTCTCTTCGCCTCCATGGCCATTTCACGTATGAAGCCACAGTGCCTTATTCCTCCCGTTCCCTCGCTTAGTGCGTTTCCCCTCCGTCACCGAGCAGCGATTTCACTCATTTGGGGTTATTTTTGGTTTAATTAAGGGGAGAGGAAAAGGGGGGAGGAGGAACCCCAGCACCCGGCCCGCGCGGAGGCGGCGAGGAAAGGGAGCGCGGGGGCGGCGGGAGCGCCTCTCCGCGGCTCCCCCGGGAACGGCGGGGACACGGCGGGGACACGGCGGGGCCCGGCCCGGGAGCGGCGAAGGAGCGGGGCGGGG
>VZTG01005312.1:235799-260571 GCA_013397845.1 Melanocharis versteri
AGAATAAGATATATGAGATAAGGGTTGTTTGGGGTTGTTTTTTTGTGGTGGGTTGGGTTTTTTTTTTTTTTTTTTCTTTTTTGGCATAATTTTTTCATTAATCTCAATAGGACGCGTGTGGTGCAGATGGTTTTATCCCCTTAATACCGCGCAGGAAGTGGGAGCGGGGGGGAGGGAGGAGTAGGACGAGGACGATTTCAAAAACTAATGTCTTCATTGTTTTACTGAAGTCCTAATGNGCCTGGTGCTAGGCAAGCAATTGATGAAACAAAACAGATTATAAGATTAGCAGCAGGATTTTGTGCATATTAATGATAGGGAAGGGCACCGAATGGGTTTGTAATTGCAGATCTTGCGCTTGGGATTGGGAACTGTAGCCCTGCTACAGCAAAGACCCCCCTGTGAGGTTTTCACATTGGAACTTAGGGGAAAAGTGAAAAAGTAATTACCAGAGCACAACACTGAAATGTTAAAGCACTTATTCTTTCTTTCAGCGTTCTGTTTTAAAGGGGGAAAACGGGCAAAATGGAAAATAAATTACTTTCAAATAAGTAGGTTAGCACCTGAATGCTGGTGCGCATTTTCCCGGCTTTTTTTTTTCTTCTTCTTTTTTTTTTTTCTTTCTTCAAATTCTAGCAATTATTTAGCCGGGCATTGCCGACCATCCAAGCAGCAGAAAAGGGGGAAGGGAGGGCAGGGAGACCTCGGGAACACAGGGGTACTGAGCCTGTGAGGTTCGAAGCAAATATCGCCAGGAAAGCTCTCCAAAGCTGCGGTCGGAAATTTAGAGGGATTTTTCTGAGGTGTTTTTTTTTTGTTCGGTTGGTTTTGTTTCTTGTTTTGAAATCGGGACTTAAAAAGAAAAAGGATTGTTTTGATTTTCTCTTCGACACAAATATTAAACGGTATTTTAGCAAGGGATGCGTTTCACAACCACAAATCCCTTGCAGGAACAGCGTATCCCTTGCAATATCGAGAAGTAACGTGACACTGAATTTTTACACTTATTAAGGGTTTCTCCTTGTTTCTTGAGCTGCTTCAGCCCCCTCTGAGCTTACTCTTCCTAAACTCTGGGTTTTTGCTTTTCAAATCCAGTGCTCCTTTACCGACTTTTCTAATCCTTCTCTCCCGTGATTAACAGCTAGAGATGGCTTAGCTTTAATGGCACCTACTCGCGCGTATTGTTTTAATTCTGTTTTCAACGGAAAATCAATGTATCTGGTGGAAATTAGGCTTTGAAAACTTTTTTTTTACGAGCCAATAAAACGGAGTATCTGCTCCTCGGGCAGTAATTTCTGATTTTGAATTGGAAGGGGGCGGGGGGTCAGGGAGGAAACCAACTTTGGCTGCATTTCATCCATCCCATCCCTCCAACCCTCTTCTCCCACTTTCACCTCCCTCAGGTTCAGAGCATGGCAAAGCCCCGAGGCAGGGCTAGTTTATAACAACTATTATAAAGATTAAGAAGTGGGAAGAAGGGAATAAAAGTTCGTGCGGGCAAGTCTATTATTTTCTATTTTTCCCCATCGCGGCGGCTGGGGAGCCCCGGGGAGCAGCCCCTGGCGGGGCGGGGGGAGCACCGCGGGTGGCTCTGGGGTGCTGGCATTTGCACGGGGTGCCCCGCAGACGGGAGGGGTGTCCCCCCCATCCGGAGAGGAGAAGCTGCCAGCGGTGCCCGAGCGGCAGCAGGAAACTCCCGCAGCGCTGCGCACTGCCGCGGGACCGCCGGGCTGCAGCCGCCGGACCGGCCGTGGGATGGATGGGTGGATGCATGGATGGATGGATGCATGGATGCATGGATGGATGGATGGATGGATGGGCAGCCCCTGGCCCCGCAGGGATCGGGACAGTCCCATGACTTCCTGGGCTGCTGCCAGGAGCCCTGGACACCGAGGAGAAAGGGAAGGGGGGAAGGGAAAGGGGAGGGAAGGCAGAATGAGGAAGAGGTGATTTAGTCACATTCATTACTCTGCCGCGAAAACGGTCTCCTCCAGCCACCTTCAGGCCCACAGCATCCCTTCAGTCGGGACCAAGGTGCCCATGGAAAGAGTGGTACACACCTGCAGAGTGGTACACACACATACCTCCCCAGCCTGGCACCAACGGTGCCTGCAAGGGACAACGCAGAAATTAGTGCTCTCCATTTCCATCACACCTTCCCTCCCCCTCACAGTCCCCACTTGGTCTTGTCCTCTTGGTGCTCCTCAAACCCCACTTTGCCTCCCAACACTGGGTGTCCCTCAGTGGGAAGAGAATGGGGGCTTTCCTCCTCACACTGGGATGCAAGGAATGGGATGCCCAGTGGAAATGTCCTGCGTGTGCCCACACTGCAAGCAGGGGAGAAAACAGATGGCCTCACTATGTTTAGGGTTATTGCTTCCCCAATTAGTTCTGAAGCTCCCAATACGTGATATCAAAGCCAATACTGTAAGGTGATGCTCAGAATGATGTCTTCAGAAGTGCAAGAGGCCCTGTTTCTAAAACCGTAGCAGGTGCTCGCTGCCTGCTGGCATCATTTGAAGCTGATCATCCTGATGAGAATGAGGAGTGATAAATGCCTATGCTACCTTCTTGGGCCTCTGTAATTTAAAGTGTGACTCCATGTAGCTTTGGATCTTATGTTTAGAATTTTATGCCTACTTCTTCGAGTGCTGCTAATATTATTAAAGCTGTGCTGTCAAGAACAAACATCAGTTAAGAATTTTCTATACTGAAGCTTGCTGAAGGTAAAAGCCTTGACTCTGCATGAGATATGCCTGCAATAGCCTAGAATTTATGGCAGACATTCATGCTGCTGGGAAGACTGAGTCAAGGCTTCCAGATACCTGACTTCCTTCCTGGCTTGCTTTTGCAGTAGTCCCTAATATACTAGTAGTGTTTGTGCGGGTCTGTTACTCTATGGGATGCCACTGGAAGTGCTTCATGCTAACTCTCCATGTCCTGCTCTGTGTAAAAATGCCGCTCAGACGCAGTCAGTAGTGCAGGTATCACTGCAAACCTGACCATCACTGACAGCCCTGCCTCCAGATTTGTCACTGAGAGGCCTCTGCTTGCACGATACAGAATTAAATACTTGCAAGATGAGAGGGAAAACAGTGGCAGTGGATGTGCAAGAGCTGTCTGGTTACATTGTTCGTATTACTGTGTGAGAGCACAGGCCAGGGGAAAAAGTCACTTCCAGCCTCTTCAATCATCAGCACTTGGGCCACCGGCAAAGAGTTTGTGTTTTACTGTAAACTCCTGGAAGAAGGTCCCCCAGGTCTGTGGTACTTGGTGGGAGTGCACGGAAGAGCCGTGGTCTCTGCCCATGAGATGCCTCAAAAGGAGCTGACCCTGCCGAGGCTGCCCATCCCTGCCTGCCTCGTGTGGCTTCTGGGGTACTTGTGAAAGCTACCTGCTCACTTGAAAGCATTCAGGCACTTTCAACTCCACATCATGACTCCGCTAAGAGACCACTTAAAATATGTAGTAGGGAGAGACAACTATTGCTTTCTTTACAGTCAGTTTTGAAAAAAACCAGTTCCTCCTGAAAGAAAAGGCCAGTCCTGTGCTGATGGCAAAACCTCTACTGGTGCAGTTCTAAGGTTTTGCAAGGAGTTACAAAATCCAGAGGCAAGCTGGGTTAACTGACTTCACCATATGGAATAGTCGGTATCTAACATTTCATTGAATATTAAGAATATGCCTTAATTTACAGAAAAGAGGCACACAGTAAGTTAAGTAACAAAAGGTAAATATGTCTCTACATTGTGGCTATATTAGGCAATTCTTTCTTTAATGTTTAACAAGCACTTGTTAAAGTGGCTATATGGGGGCGATGTGTACAGAGCACATTTACTGACAAAGCCTAAGGAAATAAGTGTTTCTTTGTGCCTAGGTTTTCCTAAAGAATGCATGTTCCTGAGTACAGGCAGACAGAGAAAATTGGAAGGCTGTCCCATTTCATGTGGAGGGAAGATGTAAAGATCTGTGCTTGGTTCCTGGCCTTGCTCCCCCATCACTGACATCAGTTTGTGTCAAGTTTACCAAAAAACCCTGCTGCTGTAACACTCCATTTGAGAGGCAGGGGGGAAAGGATAATAAACTTTTTTTTAATTGCTTCCCTGGCTATAAATTAGCATGCATTGGGCTAATTTTTTTTTCTGTGAACAAAAGCACAATTGACAGCAAGGCTTAGGCAAAAGTAGGAAGGGAGTTCTGAGCCTCAAGGCTCCCCTGCGTATTGAACCTGAGCAGGGGGAGGTCTTGTCTGTGCCCAGAAGTTGAAGGGCACCGAGAACTACAACAAAACAATAGGGATTTTTATGTTTCACTGACTGTTTTTGCAGCTGCATCTTCCCCCCTCCTCCTCTCCCCACATTATTTCATGTGAGAACCAAGTATGAAAATATCCCTCCGGATACAGTCAACGTGCATAAAACCAGGGCAGAAATCAGCAGAGAGCTAAGGTTTGTTATAACTCAGTGTTATGGGCAAAAGCAGAAATTGTTTTTTATTTCTACACCATATTTCATGTCTGTTACCATGGAAGTAAACACAGGGCTGAAGCCCAACTGCATCGTGAGTTCAATGTGCTCCTCTTTGCATCACTGAGGTTCCTGATGGCATTCGAAGAGAAGATGGCAGAACCCACTGAGTTCTGCCTTTACAGCTCCCTTTCCATGCTTGCTTCCCATTCAGTCCTAGAACGTCTGGCAAACCATCTTTACCCACGGCAAAAGCTCATCTGAGGTGATTTTTCTCCGAGGCTGTCTGTGGAAGCCCTTACGCTACTTCTCCTCTGCTGTATCCAGCTGGCAGCCTGAACAAAGAACCAACTACAAGCAAAAGTTGATGGGCAGACAACACAACTGGCAAAGCAAATGTTAACGGAGATGTGGCCGAAGAGGTGGGGGAATTGCTGGTAGAGAGTGGCTGAGAAATGGCTGAGGAATGGGGGTGGGGAGGACAGATGCATGCCTATTCTCTCACACCCTGCAGTGGAGTCATCTCTTGCTCTCTGCGTCCACGAGCATCTTCACTATTTGTAAAACAAGAAAGAATCTCATTGAACACTAGTTGCACAATGAGATGAGTTGCTAAAGAAAAGGGATGAGGTTTCTCTAGAAGAGGCAGGTAAGGTAAGCATTTGCCACAGGGCCTTCGTGAGGGGGTAGACTAGGTGCCTACCTGAGGTCTTTTCTAGGAATTTTTTATACTATAGCAAATTTTTGATACTATAAAATGTACAGAGAAGGAACAAAAAAAAGAGGAGAAAGAGAAATCTTAAAAAATGAACAAGGGAAGAATAGAAAATTTACTTTCTTACCCCTCTATTTTTTCAAGCTGTGCTTGGACCTTAGTTTGCTGTCTAGATATCTACACTAATGAACAGCTTCCCACTTTGAAAAATTTTTTTTTCTTTCTTTCTTCCTTTCTTTCTTTCTTTCTTTCTTTCTTCCTTTCTTCCTTTCTTCCTTTCTTCCTTTCTTTCCTTTCTTTCCTTTCTTTCCTTTCTTTCTTTCTCTTTCTTTCTTTCTTTCTCTCTTTCTCTCTTTCTCTCTTTCTCTTTCTCTCTTTCTCTCTTTCTTTCTTTTTCCTCCTTTCTTCCTTTCTTCTTTTCTTCCTTTCTTTCTT
The DNA here is from genome assembly GCA_013397845.1 of Melanocharis versteri. Lineage (NCBI taxonomy): Eukaryota > Metazoa > Chordata > Aves > Passeriformes > Melanocharitidae > Melanocharis > Melanocharis versteri. The sequence goes on from VZTG01005312.1 coordinate 241,416, forward strand.
CCTTCCTTCCTTGCTTCCTTCCTTCCTTCCCTTTCTTTCTGGAAGACCTACAACACTACTATTTAGAGAGATAAAGAAGTCTCTGTATTTTTGCATGGGTCCTCCCTGATTTATTCCATGTTCTTCTTAACTCAATGCACTTCTGCCTCAGGGCAAAGTGATGGTGGGCTGGAAAACCCAGATTATGGCCTTCTGAAGAGGCAGGTACCCTGCCTCATCCACCATGCCTTCACTTGCAGAGATCATCTCTCTCCTGAGGTACCTTCCCATTTCACCTGTGAGGAGTCATGTGTGAAGGCCCCTCTCCCATGCATGTGTCAAGCCTCTCCCCATCCAGAAATCTGAGTAGATGCTGCAGATGTGACCGGGCAGTTGTGACTCCCAGGGTGGGTTTTCTGACAGGTACTGATTTCATTTCATGTATCGGCAACACAGCAGTGACTCCAGAGCACCAAATCTTTCAAGTTAAGGACACACCTCTCACTGCCGGTCAGGTTCTGACAATGTTTATGTTCTTTTAAAATGTGAAGTTTTTTTGTTTGCATCTTATTTTAAAACAAATTTACCCCAGAGACAAATCATTCTTTTCTTATTTCATTATAGAATGGAACGTTTGCAAAAGTCATTACAACCTTCATATTTGAATCAATTTCAGACCAAAGTCCTGTTATCCAAAGTTGTCAGTTATTTTTTTGGCGTTATTTGGGGTGATTTTAAAATTGGTGTGTTCTTCGCTGTTACCATTAGAATTATATAAAGCATATTGTTTACAGAGATGTGAAATGCTTTAAAAGCAGCAATTGTCCAAACTGAAATTTATTTCATTCAAAACAATGTCCTGGACATCCAGGTGGTAATAAACATTTTTCAACTGCATACAAACTGCGAATTGTATTTGAAATTAAATCTCCGCATTAAAATCTGCATTGCTGAACCTCCTGCTGGCTGCCACTGTTCTTCTGAAAAGTGACATCTTCCCTGGCACTGGTGGGGCGGGAGCTCTCGCACAGATGTTGCTGAATGGCTGCTTATCACCCTTCCCATACTGGGACTTTATAGGCACATATGCTGAAAAAGTACAAAGGATGCAAGGTGTGTGAGGAGTACAGGAGGGGGCCACCTCAGATTTAGTAACTATAGATGTTTTTGTCCTAACACACAAGGGTGGAAACCGCTTTATAAACCCCTATTAAAGCAGCATATTGCTGATGTCACAAATTATGTCATTTTTCAGCAAGCTGTTAGGTAGCAGCAGGATACTTAGAGGTCCCAATCTGAGTGCACAGCTTGAGGCCTCATCATCCATTGAAGTCAAGGAAATACTCCAGTCCCCTGGCCCTCTGTTTACAAATAATATATCAAGAATCAGGATGCCCACAAATGAACTTTCAGGCACTGAGCTAAAGGAAACATGTTTGTGAGTGTATATTTCTATACATATATACATACATACTACATATCAGTCTATTTGTGTATGTACACGTGTGCATTTGTGAGTAATGCAACTGAAGTCTGCAGTCTGACATTAGATTTTCTTTAAACCATCGGTTTTTTCTTTATTCCTTGATATATAGAGTGGATTCTTCACAACCAATTTCGCACACAGAATCCCCACCAAAGTTAGAAATATCCACATCAGAAAGGGGTATACCAAGTACTCCCGTTTTTTTCTCCTCTTTAAAGTAGTAAAGGTATAAAAGACCTCTGATTTAACAAAATGTACATAGGAAGAGATTTGTCTATAATGGAGTTGTGCAAAATAAAATAACAGAAATGTCTATACACTTACTCATTAGCACAGCAGAATAACTTGTTGGAGGCTCTCCTCATCTCCTGGATAAACCATATTAACTCAAATACGTGCTTTTCCCCTCTCTAAATTGGAATACATCATTGTGTTTCTTCAACAATTCACATGCACTTGGGAGATAACAGCCTACATTAGAAGACATAAAATACATAGTATGTGGCCTGAGGTTGAGAAACAGACGAAGAGAAGGAATTAAATTCAAAGCTAGCTGTGCCAAACTCATCAGTGGGTGCTTGAACCCCCCTCCCCGTGTATTAGTGGGAGCCAAAGATGCAGTATCAAGGCACAGCTGAATTGCCTGATTTTTGCCAGCGTGTTAACATCACTGCCCTGGCAAAAGGAGGGTCCTGGCAGGGAGAGGGATTACATGGCCAAACATGGCATTTTAATCCCCACACCCTTTCCCTAGACTGATTCCAGTATTTTGCTACTTATTTACTGATGTGGTTGGCTGTAACTTCCTCTACTGGAAATATTACAGGGTTGGATTAGCTTCTCCTCTACAGTGTATCCCTGATTTAATTACTGCTGCAGCTATCCCCTGCTATCTGCACCATAAATACTGTTGCTTACAGAAACATGATTACAGGATTAGAGTTATTGGGCCCTCGCCCAGACGAATGCAGTGACACAGCATAGCACTGGCACCTCTGAAAGCTACACTGACCTCAGGCATCTCTACATCAAAGGCCACGGCCACAATCTGAGCTTCATTAGCTTTCAAGGCTGAAGTTACAGGAGCACTACTTCCTCAGCCACTAATGGGAAACATTCTCCTCCATTTGCTGTTGAGGTGTTAAAAGTTCCTCTTAACATCAGTTACTGAGCTACAGCTTCACCGGTATCCCAGTAAAATAAAAATGACTTGTGGAGTGGGAGCTGAGTTCAAATTGAAAAGCTATGTTGGACATCCCTTACTCAAGCAAAGGGCAGTCACCAGCACAAGGATGCTTCGTGAGGAAGGACTACAGGGGGAGGTGCACCCCAAATCCCAGACTGAGAGCCATAGGGAAATTCCCAAAGCTCCTGAAGGGTTTCATATGGTTGTAGCCAACTGTTTAATGATGGAGGTATGTGAAGGATGCTCTGGTTTTCATTTGTAGGCTGTGATGCGGGTGATTATGCAGCTAGCTGCAGCTCAGAGCATCATCATGTCTGTATTCACCACGAGAAATCTGTGAACAGTGGTGATAAGACCCCCTGGGTTGATCTGGACCTGCAAAGATCAAACCTGGGAGGTAACATTTAATTCCAGAGAGAAAAGCTCGTCAGAGAGAGAACCACAAGGTGATAAAGCACCAGGTTGGACCAAACTGAATTTTTTGCTCCTAGCATGCATTTCCTATGTGGAAATTTCTCTGAAATTTCGGTATGCATCAATTCCTCTTTACACAGCTGGAACATTAGTGTGTCCTTTGTCTTGTCTATTTAGATAATGTATTCTGGCATACAGGTCACCTCTTACTGTGTTTTCACGGTTCTAGCAGAGTAGTTCGGGGCTTACAGTGTTTGCCTTAATTGAAGAAACCAGGTAAGTGTCTAGACGATGTGAAAGAAACCCCAAGGTTTCATTACTCCCTATCCAGAAGGGGGATGAAATATTTGTTCCATGAAAATATTTGAGAATGGTAGGACATAGTCCACCACAGTGAGCACAGAAAAGTAGGAACTGGCTTTGTATGAGAATAAGAGGCTGAAATACATAATTTGCATTAAAAGACCTCAATAAGAATATTAAAAAAAAAAAAAAAAAGAAAAAGAGGAAAGGAGAATAGAGCAAGAGGATTTATACTGAAGGGCTTGCTCTTCTTTCTTCAGTCCAGCTAGCCTTCTCTGGTGCTTTGCCTATGCGATTATAATTTCTACTTTTGGAGCTGGTGCTGAATAAAGTGGCTTGCCCGTGAGCCTCCCAGCTAGGTCAGCTGGATAAGGTGGGCTGGTCAGGTGCTGCCAGGGATACAGCTGTGGAATTACAGGCTGGCCTCTGGAGTTAAGCTGCTCCTTCTCTTCGGGAGGTAGGAGACTTGCCCAGGTCTGAGGAGCTCCTTGTGGCTGGAAGATTTTGTGGAAGATATTAGCAGGCTCACATGCTGCCTTCAGAGTTTTCTCCAGCTTGTATGTTCGATAAAGCTTAGAAGCTTTCTTCAGCTGGCAAATTTAGCTTAATCTCTTGGGTTTGTTCTGCCCTAAGCATTCTGTTCATGGTATCAGAGCTCATTTCAGTTTCCCAAGCTTAGGGCTGGGTTAGGAACTGAGGCATGTTTAGAAAGTAGAGTAAGAAGAATTCAGCTGATTTTCAGCTAAGAACATTTCCACCACAGAGATTTACAAAAAGGCATTTATTTCCTAGGAAGGTGTCTCTGGATTTCTTTTTAAATTAAATTACTATCATTCAAAGAAATAGGAAATTCCTCCTTATGTGTACATTTTTCATGAATTACTGATTCTTTCCAAGCTTTCCCTTTGCAGGGCAGTGACCCCCAGCTCAAACACTGCAACGGCTCTCTGACCAGCGACGTCAGAGAGCCATTCTATTCGTACTGCAGCAGCAGCCACTGCTGTTACAGCAGAAATCCAAGCCCTTTGCTTTGCAAACCTGGCAAGTATGTGATGTTAATTAGAAGCACTCACTCCCTTCAGTGAGTAAGATCAGGGGTGGTGTGGAGGCATAGGTTGACCTAGGGAGAGTAAAGAGGGCTCTTCTCCCTGTCAGCACTGGGACCTGCAGCCTTTACTGTCATTGCACATGACACACATACAGCTCTACAGCCATTTTCATTTTCATTATTTCAATTACTTTCATTCATCATTTTTATAATTTTCGTTATTTTCTCATTTCGGGACAAGGCAGTGTGTGAAGCGTGGTACAGTTAAATGAACACAAAAAGGCTTAACAGTGGTAATGGGGTCCAGGTGAGAGTGTTGCTCTTTAGAGCCAGCACGTTCTTTAGAGGTGATGTATACCAGTTTTTGGCATGTCACTAATGATTATTGCTGTAATGATTTTGAGGTGCTCAGGGCTCTGTGGAAGGGTCTAATCCAAAGCCTAGATATGTGGACAGGAATTTTGTATTGAGAGGAGCAAAAAAAAAAGCAAAGTTTTAAAGATCCAGAAAAAAAATATTTCTAAGATTGTCTTTATATAAGAAAATAAAATGGGGGAGAAAACAGTTTCTCTCTTCCTCCGGCTTGCCAGCATGCTTTGATGGAAAACAGGGAGGTGATCTCAAGAACACTTGCTCCAGCCTCCTGTTCATGAGTAGCAGGAAGGCCTGTCAAACCTGTCAAACTCCTTGAGCTCCTGGGGTTTACAGACTTCTCTAAGCTACCCCAAGCTAAACCACAATCCCATAAAGAAGCCTTTTCAGTAAAACCGTCTGCCATTTGCCTGAAGCCAACATATCATTCATTTAAAAACAATATTTCTCATTTGGAAGCATCCCTTCCCCCTGTGCTTGCTCTCTCCTGGTGAAGCCCCGAGCAATGGCCTTGCACCATCAGTTTTTTGCAGAAACCTGCCATCACAGGGTATATCAGAGCCCAGAATCTGCTGTCCATACAGAGACCAACATCTTGCTGGTCCAAGGAGAGTTTGGCTTGGGTAAGGATGGCAGAAATGATGTAGCTTCAATCAGAGCTCAAGATCAGTGTAGGATGGCTTGCATTAATTTCTGTCCCTTGCCTCTTGGTGGACTTCTCTGAGCTTCTTGACTCCAGCTAGCTGACAAGATGCATGGCCCACACTCTTTGCTAGAGATCTAGAAGAGACGTCCAGGCTGTCTGGTCTTTGCCCTTCCGTTCACTCCCTATATTGCCTCACCCTTCCCCCGAAATTTGTTGTGAAAACAAAAGCTCTTAGATAATCACCACCAGTATTAAACTTTGCCTTCATGCTACACCCAATGGCTGTGGCTCTCCAAACTCCCCTCTGCACCTGCCCTGCCAGCACATGGAAACCTTCAGTGCCACAGATCCAATACCCCAGCTGGCCATGGACCAAATCTCTGAAATTCTCAGGACCACTGCTCTGTTGAGGCGTCTAATCCAGTGATAGAAAAATATAGTAGCTCCAAAAGAAGAGGGCATACATGAAGCAACAATCACTTTTGGAGGTATTTCTAGATTTATTTGAGTGGAGTTGCAAGGGCACATTCTGGCCTGAGTGACCATGGGTTTGTCAGCTATTTTCCAAAATCATTTTGGGTTTGTTCCAACTGGCATACGTCTTTGGCAATTATCTGACTAGTTATATGTCAAATCCTATTCTTTGATTTATAGGTGGGAGATCAGAGGACAAGACACCATATTTTTTTCATGTACTTGCTGAGGGTAACAGAATCACACTCAAAGTCTGTCATGGCAGAACCGTAGCAACACCATAATGAATAAAACAGTGATTCCTCAATGGGAGCAAAATGTGGCAACTTCAAGCTGCAATTTATTCACAATATGGGAGACACGCTCTGGCAAGAGTTAAGCAGTCATCAATACACGTATCATAAGGGCAGAGGTATAGCAGAAGCAAATCTGTTGACAACACAGTAAACAATGATACCATAAAAACTAAAGCAAAACTTCAAACATACTTCAAAACACCGGTTTGGAAACCTGGCACTTAGCCTATGCTATGAGCTGAAATCTTGTTTCATTTTACATCTACTCTTATTTAGCATGCAAAAATCCACCCACGGCCACCCAATTGAATGCCTGGAAAACTCATACCTTATTCGAGGTTTGGTTCGGAAGAGATATTCATGCAAAGCAAAGGAGTTTTTTTTCTACAACCTTAGAAACAGCTAAAAACTCTTCAGCAGAAGCTGCAAGGCTCATGCTGTGTGAAAAAGGAGAAGTACATGGACGATATTATAATTGTTGTTGTCCAGAATGCAAAATATGAAAACAAAGTTAAAAGGAGAGAGAACCAACCTAGCATACTTCCTTAGGACCTAGAGCTAGTGACTCCATAATTAAGCCCCATAATAGACACAACCAGACACGTGACAGAAAACATGAATTAATCTCCAGTTCATTACCCAAGTTCCACGGACTGGGACTTCTGCATGGCAAAGAAACACACACGTGTTTTGAGATAATACTCATCCACAACCGTGGATTTTATCCAGAAGTGGTGCATAGCCCTATATTTTAACAAACACATACAACTACTATAGCTGTTGATTTTATAAATGTACTTGCAGGAAAGAATACGAATATAGCAAGAACAACGGACAGAAATATTGAAGATGCATTGACAAAAAAACCCTGCCTTATCTTGAAGGTCTTTTCCCTCATGCTTCGTCACTTAAGAACAACCACTGTAGTTCAGGATGAATAATGGCCAGCAAGACAGGAATCCTGTGTCCAAGTGGGTGTGTGCTGGGTTCCCAATGGAAAGGATGAGGGTATGCACTGACACTTCCAGTGCACTTCTACAGCCCACTAACCTCCTCCATCTGTAAAGGACAGCGAGATACCCCAGCTCATTGCACTGTCTCAGACCCCGCACCAACACTGATCTGTGTTTTGTAAGGGCCAGAGTCCTTACAAAAAGTTCACGTAATGAGTGATTAGGACAAACGATCCATTTATCTGGGGCCTGAGCAACTAAGATGGGTAGTCACTCAGACCCAGTCCTGTGGCAGTCTGTTCTTTGGGTGTTAGGTCACAGTTTTCAGTATAGCCAAGCTTGAAAAGGTACAGGGAAAAGTTGGAAAAGGTTTCATAGTTCTGATAAAAGAAGCAATGTCCTCAAAATTGTATTTACAAGAAAAAAAAAGTGGCCAGTACTTTGCCTCTGGTTTATGCATGATGTGCTAAAACTGAGGGTTGATACACCAGTGGATTAGGGGGAGGCAGAACAGACCTCAGGACTGTTCACTTTGTCTGGGAAAGAGTTGACAGGATACACAAAACCAATGCATGATCGAGGCAGCCATGTTGGCTTCTGCTCCTCTGGAAAGAGAAATGTTTGCCACATGGAGTCAGAAAACATTGGCAGGAAAATAACTTTTATTTCCAAACCTGAAAAAGAGTGTTGCAAGCACTAGAAAAAAAAAAAAAAAAGCAAAAAAAAAAGAAAAAAAAAAAAAAAAAAAAAAAAAAAAAAAAAAAAAAGCAGAGAAGGCAGGGAATAACATTCACCTGGACTCTCTAATTTCACCTTCAGACTCTGACCCTATGATGGGTATGTTTGAAAGTGATTAGTTTGTGAAAGAAAGCTTAAAGGTAACTTCTGAGTGCAAGATGCGGGAAAAGCATGTGTACCCATCGCCTGTGGGCTGGGACAAGGATGAACAAATACTTCTCGGAGGAAGGCAATGCAGCTCTCCCACACCAGTTACCAGCACAGAGACGTGTCTGACGTTATAGATGTGTATATGTAGTTATATACATACGTACTGGAAAAGGCAGTGGAAGATGTCCCAGCTATAACATGCACTCTGCAAACATTCAACCTTCTACATTTCTCCTGATTTCCACCTTGAATCAGCTTAGGACTCAGGAGAAAGACAAAAAGGCATATTTATTTCTAGCCAGTGTTGTCAGAAAGTGACAAAAGCTTTGAGAGATATTTTGTCTCATCTACAGCCTTCCATGCCTGTTGTCATTTGCCTCCTGAGCCTAATGGAAACCTGCCCTGGATGGTCTGTTCTTTGTTATTCTTTCAATTTCCTTGGCTTTTATTTATTTCCCTTGCCTCTCAAGAGCCGTTCAGAGGTCCCATTACTTCCTGCTGGCCAGGGAAGGCTATGAGAACAAATAGTTATATTGGATTAAAATACACACACCATCACAAGAAAAACAGAGGGAAGGGGGCAAGGGACTTGCTTAGCAAAGGGTGGTGGAAGTTGTGGGACAGAGAGCTGCCAGAAATATTGAAGCAGGGTTTTATGTCAAGACTTGTTTTAGACATGATCACTGCAAGGAACAGAGCATCCGAATTCTTACTGTGTTGGTGCTGCAATTTGAACCTGCATATATTGAATTAGTTCAATGTTTGCTTTGGACTTCAAATGAAAGCATGTTTGAGATAATGTGGATTACAGTTCTTGGCAGTGTGGATTCTCCTGCCCATACTGGTGGAGGACCTGGTCTCTGTAACAGCAGGAAGAGGAGAGCCCACGCTCAGCGTGCTTCTCCTCTGCAGCAAAGGTGCTGCATCGACCATCATCCTGGAGGAACACAACGTGATTGCTGAAACCCTGGACATCATTCGCCCCCCATCTCCAGGGCAAATGAACCCTGTGGTCCACGCTCGACCCAGGCAACAGCAGATTGTATCTGCTGCATTTGGAAATTTTCCTTTCTATCATCTGTTAAAAAAATTATTAGCAGGTGCTGAAAACTGCGGCCTCCAACCTAGAGACCAAGAGCCAAAATACCAGAGGGGAAAAAGCCAGTTCTCGACAACCACCTGACTCCAGGGTTGGATGAGCCAGAGAGACAATCTGCTGCTATGGGAGATGCCACATCAGAGGAGGGAAGTGGTAGCACCTCATGCAATTAGTCTTTTTTTCTTTTTTTTTTTTGAAGCTACAAGTGGCAAGGGCCAATTCCTTGCCTCAGTGAAGTTATAAGCCTGGTGGTCCTTTCTGGTGCCATAAAAGAGCTAGACCAGCTTGCAGCTGATCAAAAAAGGTTAGGCTACCTGTGCACCACCCAGAATAACAAACTAGTCATTTAACATTTGCTGTGTAAATGGAAAACTGCTATGTATGCATATCCCAGTGAACACAGGAGAATAAATTCTTATGTGCCATGTAATTATACACACACTGGTGTAAAAATGGGCTGATATAAAATAAATATGCATATAGCTATGCCTTTGCCTATTCCAGCCTCCGGGTTATAGCATTGCCAATGTGTTGACATAAAAATGCAGTTTTATGGATCACATCTAAATAGGAATGTGTGAAAAGGGATTTTGTTTTGGCTACAGCCCAGTCTCTTAATATAATTATAATTACTATTTTTACTACTACTGCTACTACTACTACTGCAGTGAATTGGGAGCCCCCTTGGTTCTACCTATGGTACAAATAACAAGAACAAGCCTGACCTAAAAAACAGGACAGCTGAAAGGGGGACAGACACGATGCAATTATCTCCAAGATGGAGCAACAGGACAGGAGGTGGATGTAGGATTCAGCTCTCTTAAATTCCAGTGCCTGGTGTGGCGCGTGCCCTCTCTGCCACAGCTTCATACATGACTTTCTCAGGGAAGAAAAGAGGGGGGGAAATTACTTTATTTGTGCAATGGGGAGAGCGGCTTTTGTTACGATCGGCGTGGCCTTGCTCGGCGTTCTCGGTGTTTTTGCAGCAGAGATGGAGTTAACCATCGGTGAGGGTTGTACTGGCTGTCCCGGGCTGGTGGCTGGTGGCCTTGGCTGCACCTGGACAGTTTTCCTGTGACACTGCAGGCCACCGCGGTGGCGGCTGTGCGGCAGAGGTAGCAGCTTGCTCGGGTCACAGACGCACTGACAAATACGTGGAGGCAAGAGCCGAGCAAGTGTTTCTTTCCTCCTTTTTTTCACCTGCCTGCCTTTATTAGGGCCACGGTGTGAGTCGTTGTGCTTTGTTTCAGCCTGAAAATCAGAAAAATATCTCCTTGACAGTTTGTCAATATAGAAGAGTTTTTTTAAAAATCTCTCCAAGGACAAAAAAATTCACTCTGAGTGCCATTTTGGCATTTCCCAGATCTCTTGTCGCTTCATGCTGGGTTCTGCTGGGTGCTTTATGAAAAACCCTCAAAAAGTGCCGGTTTCTTTCTGACAGCGATCTTAATCAGGGGCGCACAGCCCGTGCCGCCGGGAAGCGTCCCCACCACAGCCATTGCTCCATACCAGCCATGCTGGTTCTGAGGTAGCTCTTTTCTGCCAGCTCTGAGGCTCAAAAAATGAAATAAAAGAACATGAGAGCACACCTTCCCCTCCTGCCCTCCCCAAAAGGAACATTTTGAGAGAAAGGGGCAGAAAACGCAGCATGAGCGTACCCAGTAAACGGCAGTGGGCTCGCAAGGACTAGGAAAGCTGGCTGCCAGGAGGCCAAATGGTTTGCCTGCAGCTCCAGGAAAAGAGACGTTATTTGGTGCTTGAAATCATTTAAAGAAAACAAAGGATGACTGCTACATGCCTGCCCGTGATCGTCTGGAGCACTGTGCTGTTGTGGGGTATTTATGCCAACCAAATGGCAACAAAATGCCGGCGCGTGGAGCAGGGCTGTAGACAGGCACGCCTGCGGGACCAGCCCCTGACAGCTCAGCACACGGCAGCTAACCCATCGAACCCCAAGGAAGGGAGGATGTCCTGCTCATTATCTCCATTTTACAGGTGTTGAAAGGGACGCTGGGGGGATTTGCCACCGAGGGGGTCTGTCAGAGCTGGGATTAGTGGCTGTGGGTCCCAGCTCTCAGCCCTGTGCACAGACCATGTCTCTTGGAGCAGATTTGGGGGAAGATTTTTATTTCTCTCACACAAGAGAGAAAAAAAGCTCCTTCCAGCTCCCACTAAGGGAATTATTTCTTCCTGCCAATGCCGCGTTGATTTGTCTTAAGGGCACTGTTAGTATTAGCTGAGTTAGAAATCCATATTGTCAATTAAAACTTTACATCATCCCAGAGAGACCCTAAAGAAGATAGGCTTTCAGAAGCAAGAATAAGCAAGTTTGCATAATGACGATCAGCAACAAGAACCATCATTTAGGAAAACTTGTAAATAATCCTGCTCTGCTTGCTGTCCATGTAGTCACAAATATCAAATTATTTGCACGTATGCAACTAAGAAAAACTACACTACCCCAAAGTACTTCTCCTGTTTTGGACTTTCTCTTTCCAGCCATCCAGCATCAATCCTGCTCCAAAACCCTTCAATGCCAAAAGGAGTGTGAAGATTTCCTACCTCATTACTGCCTTTCAAAGGCAGCCACAACCACAAAAAATAGACCTCAGGGAAGGGGGAGAAAATCTCTGCATGCTCAAACAGAGCCCCACCTGCCAGTTATCCCCTCTCCTTTGTGCTTTGAAGAAGTATCTCACCTCTTACAAGGGAAACAAGTTTGTCATGGAGGGAGATGTGGTTAGTAATTCTGTCTGTGCTTCCCTGGCCTCCTCTGAGCTGACGATGCCGTGGGCCCAGCGCTCCCTCCCGTGCTACAAAAAGAAAGAGTCAGTCTTGAACTAGACTGACTCCCTGGCACCCCTGGTTCCTCCCAAGTCATGCATTTCCCAAACCGTCCTTTAAAAATGCAGTGCTGGTGGCTGAAGAGATGGTTAGCCAGCAGCAACTGGACCGTGACAGAAATGTGAGTTTATAACCTGGCAACACAATTTTGGCGCTGAAATGTAATTGATCCCATTATGATCTCTGCACTCAGAGACTTGAGTTTTAAATAACCTTTCATTGAAAGATTATGTCCTGAGTGTATTTCGGCTTTAGTGAAGTTTAGTTTATGATCTGTTCCTGGCCCTTCTCAGCTATCAGACATATTTTCCCAATGCCCCTCTTGCTGCTTTAATGCTGCCTCAGTTAATAATACCTGCTGGAGAGGCAGCAGCATCTCTTGGCAAACTAAACGTGCACAGTCTCAGGAGTCAAAATCTGAATATGTATAGAGCACAAAAGTAATCATTAATGCATAGCACGTCCCCTCTGGTCATTGAAATAAATTATTGACATCAACATCAACAAGAAATAAACCAGGTGCCGCCCCAATGGTTGAGACCCCATAGGTAAGCATAAATTATCAGAGTGCTTCAAAATTTCTAAACCTTCTGAAAACGAAATAATCACGCAGCGCTGCTTGTAAAGATACGTGCGTGCACATATGTGTCTGTGTTTGTGAGTGAGCATGTATGCACACCTTCATGTGTGCACACCATCATGTGGTGGCCTTAGTCATTTGTTTTAAATGGCTGGCGAGGGATCCCTATAGCGTCTGTATGTGCATAGCTAAGATTCACACTTGCCATGCCGATTCTTACTGCCACACAGCCTACAAATTGCTTCTGGAAAAGTGTAATACTGGTTTTACCTCTATATTTTAAAAATCATTTCCCCATGTATTATCTCTTCACAGCTTTACACATTTACGCTTTTACTCTCCAAATGCCTTGACTAGAATGCTATATCCCTGAACAGAAATATATTCCCCCCTGCTATTTTTCTGCAGGAGCCTAGTTCATTCAGAAACAAGGAAAAAAATACGAATGATTGTTTTTAAATTCCCCAACGTGCAGAGCTCAGACAAGCCACAGATGCAAATGTGGAAAGCAAATGTAGTGCTGGCATTAGGAAATGGCTGGGTTCACTGCGCTTGTAAGAAAGCACCTTTGTTATTTAGGCATGGTTGTAAGCTGCCATTTTGATATGATCCCTGAGTTTCTGGACTGGGTACACAGAAGCTGGCACGACACATCTACTGTAGCCCCGTAATACCCAGCCATCAATCAAGCACCTTCTGCCAGCCCTGAACTACTCTCATTCCCAGAGCTGGCAGCCACAGACAAGCCTGCACATCCACGTCACCAGCAACCCACGTATCCATCCCTTTTGTCATTGGGGAGCATCAGGGCCCGTGCTAGCACAGCAAATGGTACTGCTGCCCTCCGTGAGTCAGAAGTCCAGTGTTGCCATGGGGAATCCTGAGCTGGAAGCTGTCCTGTCGTGTCAGAGCAATGGGCACTGCCCAGCAAGGGTGGAGGTAGGGTCCTTCCCTCGGGAGGTGAAGGCTGCCCTCCCCAAAGAAGCAGACAGAGGCAGCAGAAAAAATGTGCATGGCTCTCTCCCCTGGGGACCAGCTTGGGGTTTCTGCATGTTCATTTCAGCATTATCCTTTCCAGTCCCATATCTGGGCTGCCCAGCTGCCCAGCCAGAGGATGGGATACACGTTCCTCCTCAGCCCTGTCCCTGCTGGCTTGTCAGACCCACAGGTGCTCTGGGGAGAGTGGAAGCTCCAAGTGATGCTTCTGTTGGGGCAGCAGGTCAGATGGACTTGACAATGATTTGGCCCCATGTTTTCCAGCACTCAGAAGAATTTTTTTAAATAAAAACCTTCACCTTGACATTTTTGATTTGCTTTAGGTACAATAAATCGGTTTTTTAAAATTCTTAGCTCTTCAACAGATAGGCAACTGAGAAAGGGAGAGAGCAATACCTTAATCCCTAGGAAAGCTGGGACTCTGCTTCTTAAGTGGCAAAGTAATAAAAATAAAGAAAACACTACAAAACATGCCATTAATATAAGGCCATTTAATATCTGCCATTAAAGGGTGCCTTGCTGTCACTCTGTGCCCCATGCTCTGTGCAGTGGTAATGGGTTGGTAGTGTCCTTGGAGAGCTCAGGGGAGAAGGCAAGTGGATGCCAGCAGCATCGTCTTCCTTTCAAGGTTGTTTTTCTTTCCCCTATATCCTGGAAAAATCCCTGTGGATTTTATTCTTCTAATGAACATGATCTGAGGGTATTCGGGTGAGGTCGGTGCCTGTGTGGAGGGGAGGGCTGGGAACCAGGTGTATGTACGTGCATGTGTTATCTGTGCCTGGAGGGGTTTTAGCTGCAATTGCAGACATTGTCTCTTTTTGGGTGAAACACAAAGCAGAACTGGAGCAGACAAGAGGCAGATAGACTTACACTTTATGGTACCTTACAAAACACTGAATGTAGCTCCATTTACATGGCTATAAAATGTTACTAAATCCTTGTCTTGCCATCTCATAATCATCTTGGGCTACTGGGACTATTGACCTTCCTGTTTCACTACCCCACTGGAAGAGCTCAACGCCCACAGTTCATTTTTGTATTTGGGCTTAAGACCTTCCCATTTTCTCTACTTTCTCTTTAAGAGCCACCTGGTGCAGGATTGCATACACTCAGCTCAAAGTTCCCTCTCCAAGCACTTCCTGGCAGGCTTACAACCCTGGAAATATCCCAGGTGCCAGCTGCAAGCATCAAACCCCACAGGTATGCTCCCAGTGATCGGGGCAGGTTAATCCCATTCCCGGGTTATATTTCTCTGACCCTGGCAGGATGCACTAAATGGCAAATGCATCTGGCATATGAACATTGCCAACTAGAGAATAGAAATCTAAGTACTGATGAAGTAAACGTTGATAAAATCCTGGGCAGATTGCCCTGGGTCAGGTGATGGCATAAAATAATCCAAGGTTTGAGGCATTGCATGATGAACAGTTTCAAGGGAGATTTTGGAGGGTTTTTTCCTGTGCTAGAGGACAGGGGGAAAAAGAATCCACGGGCTGTCCCCAGCAGTTAGGCACACTTGGGCACTTAGAGATGACTGTGGAAGCCAGCGCCTGGTGCTGCCCTAGCTTGCCACCAGCAAACTTGGAATCTAAAAATCTGCTCTGGGCCAAGTCTGCTTCCCTGTCCTGCAAGAAATTAGAACAAAGAGTCAAAGGAGGCCCCCCACAATGAGGGTATCTGAGCTGGGGTAGAATCAAAGCAGCAGGCCTGTGTCTTTGGCCTGTCCTGGCCCTTGGACCTTGGGATCAAGGCTGTGCCTAAGCTTGGTCTGAGCTGGGTTGGTTTGCATTTGGCTATAGTTTTAAAAGCGAAGTCTTATGTCACTGTGGAGAGTCTGTGTTTTTGTGGAATCCAAATATTCCTTAATTAGATGTTGTCTTTTAGTAGAATTAAAGAAGGGCTTTTTTTCCCCTTTACTTTGCCATTTTAATTTACTCCCATTTGTGTTTAATAACTGGGTAGGGGAACATTGAACATCTGCTGTAAAATATTTGGTAGCATGGCCCCAACGTTCAAACACGATCTGCCATCCAGGTTGGTGATGGCGGGTGTCTGGGAAGCTGCTTCCAGGTTTGGGACAGGGGAGAGCTGACTGGATTTGTCCTGTTGAACCTCCTCTCCTCATCCATTTCCCACAAGAAGCAGCTTCCCCCCTCCCTAGTGGAGATGAAAGGGATGTACCCTGCGAGAGGGTACAGCCCCCAAAAAATGTTCGTGAGCTCCCTGACAGCAACGAACAGCACCAGGGGCAGAGGCTGAGGGCTGCTAGCCCAGGGCGTGCGGGCTGGGCAGGCAGGGACAGGCAGGAGAAGTAGGACCAAGCAGGGCAGGCAGGGAGGGTGGGCACGAGCAGGAACACTCGTGGCCAGGCAGGACGGGCCGTGGGGCAGAAGGGACCGGAGCCGGGGACAGGGGAGCGCTGAGTCGCCTCCCACGGACACTGCCCGCGACTCCCCGAGCTCCACCCGTGACACCTCTCCCCCGTGGGGACCCGGGACGGCACAGCGGCAACGCCGCCGCCCACCCAAACTGAGTTTAGACTACAAAACGTGTCCGGGCTGGGAACCTGCTTCCGGTTCCGTAAAACTCAGGGCCACGGGCAAGCGCAGGACCTGCTCCTGGTCGCGGGCAGGTGACTCTGCCGCAGGCCGCCTCCTCTCCTTGGAGCCGCGCACAGCGGGAGCACGCACCACGAGGGCTGTCCGGCAAATTCAGCCTCTGGGTTGGACGGGGAGGATGGACGGCGTGGGATGGATGGCGTGGGCTCCTTCTTTCTTTCTCCCCCCACCCACGAGTAACTCGTGTCACCCACGATTGACGTGCTGACTCGTCCGGTTGCAGCCAGCTCTACCTTCCCCTCCTGCAGCTCTCTTGCTCTGCAAAGCCTAGGGTTACCCCTCCATTTCCAGCCCCGCGCTCTAAGAATAGCACCCTACGACATGTACCAGTTCCCGCGACTCTGAGCGAGCACTGCTCGTGGACTAAGTTGCTCCGGGGATTTGTAGGTTTGGGAGGAGGAGGGGGAGAGGATGGTACGGGTTTTCCCCCCCGCAGGAAATGCTTTTTTCTTTTTGACGTTTAGGGTTTCGAGTCTGTCCCGGGCTCAGTCTCCTGCCCGGCAAGAAGAGAGCTTGCCGCGCTGGGACTGCTCTCGGCCGCCGCGCAACCTCCGCGTCCGCGCAGCCTCCCTCGCCGCCTCCCTGCTGCATCGCGGGGGAACTCCCACTTATCCCAACCCCGGCGACAAACCCGCCCCGCTTGGCTTCTCGGACGGTCGTTTTCGGACAGAAGAGGTTGGATATGTTCAATGTTTAAGCGATTTAACATTAAAAATACGTAGCAATTAAAATCACGTCGCGTCCCGGCTGCTCCGTACAAGTAAAGCGCCTGTCTCCCCTCCGACTCCCGGATGATATTGGGGGGGGGGGGGGGTTCCCTGCTATTTGCTTGAATTTGGGAACCTCCGGCACTTGCACTAATCCCGACCGGTGTTTTCTGGGGGGGAGAAAAGGGGGAAAGAGGGGGTTCGCCCCTCCCTGGCGTGTTTTATCACCCGTATGCGAACGGCCTCGCAGCCGCCACGGCGGCCTCCGCCCTGCCAGCGCCACCAGCCCCCCGCTTCGGCCCTTGCAGCCGGGGGGCTCCGAGGCTCGCTCCCCTACAGCCCGGGCCGGCGCCGATGCAGACCCACCCCGCCCGACGAGGTGCCCGACGGCAGGGTGAGGGGCGGCTCCGTCGCGGGTGACATCAGCACGCTCCCCTGCACTTGTCTTGCCTCGGACCCCGGCTCTCGCCACGTCGAGGATGGAAATTAAGGATCGCCCCATCCCCTCAGCCGGTAGGAGCCGACCCAGGCAGGTGCCAGTGGGGCTGCTCGTCCCGTTCACCTCCACGGGTTTCCGTGGGGAAGGACCGGGCCGGCAGCGGGGCGAGAGAGCCCCTCTGCAGGTGAACTGCCGAAATGTGGGCAGCGCCTGAGGACCAGGTGTGAGGGTGTCGTCGGAGCCGAACACGGTACTATTCCCACACAGGGGTACATACAGCCCGACCCGCCCGCTTTTTCTTTTTCCCTTGGGTCGCTGCCTCTGTGCCCACTCGCGACTGGCTACGCGCGGGGCGCATAAGCGCGGGAGTTTGCGGGAGAGCTGCAGCCTCTAACGGGACATCAGCCCCCCTCCCTCCCTCGCGCTGGGAGGGAGTGAGGGAAGGGAGCGGGCGGCAGGCAGACGCCCCAAAACAGCCTCTNCTGCTATTTGCTTGAATTTGGGAACCTCCGGCACTTGCACTAATCCCGACCGGTGTTTTCTGGGGGGGAGAAAAGGGGGAAAGAGGGGGTTCGCCCCTCCCTGGCGTGTTTTATCACCCGTATGCGAACGGCCTCGCAGCCGCCACGGCGGCCTCCGCCCTGCCAGCGCCACCAGCCCCCCGCTTCGGCCCTTGCAGCCGGGGGGCTCCGAGGCTCGCTCCCCTACGGCCCGGGCCGGCGCCGATGCAGACCCACCCTGCCCGACGAGGTGCCCGACGGCAGGGTGAGGGGCGGCTCCGTCGCGGGTGACATCAGCATGCTCCCCTGCACTTGTCTTGCCTCGGACCCCGGCTCTCGCCACGTCGAGGATGGAAATTAAGGATCGCCCCATCCCCTCAGCCGGTAGGAGCCGACCCAGGCAGGTGCCAGTGGGGCTGCTCCTCCCGTTCACCTCCACGGGTTTCCGTGGGGAAGGACCGGGCCGGCAGCGGGGCGAGAGAGCCCCTCTGCAGGTGAACTGCCGAAATTTGGGCAGCGCCTGAGGACCAGGTGTGAGGGTGTCGTCGGAGCCGAACACGGTACTATTCCCACACAGGGGTACATACAGCNGGGGGTCCATCCAGCCCGACCCGCCCGCTTTTTCTTTTTCCCTTGGGTCGCTGCCTCTGTGCCCACTCGCGACTAGCTACGCGCGGGGCGCATAAGCGCGGGAGTTTGCGGGAGAGCTGCAGCCTCTAACGGGACATCAGCCCCCCTCCCTCCCTCGCGCTGGGAGGGAGTGAGGGAAGGGAGCGGGCGGCAGGCAGACGCCCCAAAACAGCCTCTACTCCCCAAACCCCAGCCCACCTGGAGGGCGTCTTTCCGGCAGCCAGCACAGCCCGAGGAGGGAGGGGGCTGCAAAGCCCTCCTCCCCCCGGGGCAGCCCGGGATCCCTGCCCCTCTCCGCGCCGCCGGGCCCGGCACAGGGCCCGAACCGGGGTGCGCACAGATGCGGCCGCGGCAGCCTCTGCGGTGGGAGAAAGGGGCTGGGGCTGTCGCCTGGGGGCAGCCGTGGGGCGCCCCACGCGTGGAGCCGCCTCCCCGTGGGACACCGCGATGGCAAGGCGCGGGCTGCGGGAAGAAGCAGAGGAGGCCTGGCTGGTTACATGGGGGAATTTATGCTCCTCTCCTCCCGCCCCCAACACAGTCACGTCCACCCCACGTCCGAGGCGGCTTTCCCTGCTCCTACCCATCCCCTTTCCCGCCCCGAAGCCCCCCAAACGAAAGCCTCCTTGCTGCCCCCTCCGCGCTGAACCCCGCTGGTTTCCCCCCAACACGCACACCCACGCCCTGCCCGGCCGCGGGCA